>CAKALU010014364.1:0-39030 GCA_916700995.1 Hozukius guyotensis
ATTTAGAGAGAAAAAATATGGACAGGTGGGCACTGAAACCCCCAAATATGGTAAATCCAACAACAGAGAGATTCAGAGGAAAAACATTGCTGTGATGACAACAGTCTACATATAGCATAAACAGGGTGCTCTTGACACCTTCTGTAGGATGCAGTCGTGTTTATTTAGGGGGAAATAGGATTAATGTTATGCAATATTAATATATGTAAATCTGCCTCTCAGGGTATCACAAAAATACAGAGAAAGGAGTATATATTTAGGATTAAATAGAAATAGATAATGTCAATGTATTCACTGCGGTTATAGGGTAAACAACAACAACTGCACTTTATGAAGCTCCATCGGGGAGACGCTCGGATTGGTGACGCATCGCAAAACGCCAGCAGCTTTTTGCCTTTTCCCCTCATTAAATCTGCACCGCAGAGTCATGTTATGTCAAGTCCAGCCATCCAGACACCCACTCACAAGACACACAAATACACACACACAATCACAGCAATGCGCACACGCACGGGAATCCATGCACGCACACACTCAGACCACCCGTGGGCGGTCAGTTAGCATGTTTGGTTGTGCTCGCAGTGGCTGAAGACTGCCCTGCCTGAAGGCCTACAAATAGTAAGAAGTCACTGTGTGTTCATGTGTCTCTCTATCTGTTGCAAACAAAACCAAAAGCCCTACAGCGGTGAAAGTGGCTCCTAGAAGCTGCAGTGTTTATTAGAACTCACCATATGAATAAGTTGCAGATGAAACAAACAACATATTGAGGATTTTGCTATTCTTAGAGCTCTGTCGTGGCATTTCGGCCTATTACATGCAATATCTTGTGTGTGAGTGGAAAACTTGATGTGGTTCCGGAAGGTCACAGAAACACCAAAACTGATAGATTTCATCTTCTGGAGGGACCATGAATGTCCAATTTTATGGGAGTTATGTGGTAATTATTTATATTATGTACAAAGTTGATACTCTTGGCCTTGGGCTGAACTAAGAGAAAGGTCATACTGTGATCAAAACGTCCTAAGAAGAACAGAATGTTTCATCATCTGGGGACGAATGTCAAGATACCGGACCAAAGTGTCAGATGAATGGATGGACCAGATTAACATTGTCCTTCTGAGACCCTACTGCAAATTGGGCAAACAAAATTACAATGGAATATGACATTACGGTATATGCATATCTATGAGTTGTGAGGAGTTCAAATGAAAAGGGATTTTACCTTCTCAAGCTGTTTATTTGAACATTATTTCGAGGCCTGGGCAGGTGAATCAGTGCAGCATTTAAAAAAAATAGACAAAACTTTGAGGGAAGTCAGAAGAAAATATATAATATAATGATCAGGGCTGTCAACGTTAATACGATAATAACACAAATTAGATCTAAATCCACTAATTTCTTTAACGCATTAACGCGACTTGTGTTTTTAAGATTGTAGCAGGCTCAGTTTTGAAGCTAGGGTGAAGATACTGGCATCATATGAAACTAGAAAACCCGATGGATCTATTGGTTCCAGCCACGTCATACTAACTTGTCGCGAAGGAGGCCAAATAATGCTCCAAACTTACACAACATTTTGGCAAGGAAAAATCGACATGGACATTTTTAAAGAGGTCTCTTGACCTCTGACCTCAAGATATGTGAATGAAAATGGGTTCTATGGGAACCCACGAGTCTCCCCTTTACAGACATGCCACTTTATGATAATCACATGCAGTTTGGGGCAAGTCATAGTCAAGTCAGCACACTGACACACTGACAGCTGTTGTTGCCTGTTGGGCTGCAGTTTGCCATGTTATGATTTGAGCATATTTATTATGCTAAATGCAGTACCTGTGAGGGTTTCTGGACAATATTTGTCATTGTTTTGTGTTGTTAATTGATTTCCAATAATAAATATATACTTACATACACTCCCATGTTGATAAGATTATTAAATACTTGACAAATCTCCCTTTAAGGTACATTTTGAACAGATACAAAAAGGTGTGATTAATTTGCTATTAATCGCGATTAAATATTTTAATTGATTGACAGCCCTGATAATAATTCTGTGTAGCAGTATGTTGGTTGAGTTTAAAGTTAGATTCCAAGTAAATTAGGTTTAAGGTAATGTTAGCATGTATTTAATAATGTAAGTTATTTCATACAATGTCATTCCAACTATAGCAATGCTTGTGTATGTGTCCGTATGTGTGTGTGTGTGTGTGTGTGTGTGTGTCCCACATTAGCTGTAGCCCCATGATTAAATGATGCTGTGTAATGTTGTTTGTCAAAACTCCATTCATTATTGAACCAAGTACAGGAAATAAAGGCATTATTCAGATAACATTAATATAATCAAGCTCAGTGTGCGTCTTTTTACTTCTACATCTGGATTCAAGTGAGCTCAAAATTGTATTGTACACTACAGAGAATCCCCCAAACAGGGTCAGAAACAACTAGTGAGCTTCAAGAGAGAAAACTTTGCGATTGCGATTTTGGAGGTGTGTTAATTGCTTAATATTTGGAGCACAAAAACAATACTGATATCATAAGAAAGCTAAGCATGTCTTCTTTCCAGCAATGTATAATTCTCAAATTGTGTCTCAGGGTCAATGTGACTGAAAATGATAGAGCAAATCGCATATTAACAATGGATTTTTAGCATCATCCAGCTCACAGTTTTGGTCTAACGGCCTGTTTTGGTTCAGTCCAACATGTTCTCATCCCAACCCGTCACACACCGCCCCTTGGCGTCACTTTATTTTTGCCTTCAAAACCACTTTAGTTACCCTTCGTTTCACTTTCAGGATTAGGAAAGAACTACATGGTTGGGCGTAAAACTACTACGTTTGTACAGTGAAAATGAAACTGAACGTTGTGAACAGGGGACATGAACAAACAGCTGGTCTCCTGGATGTTTGTTGGAACCATCCACCTCCCCTCACGCCCGCCTGGTGAGTGTTTTTTCATGCTTTAAACTACGTCACCACACTCCCGGCGCACTTTCTCGGAGCATTTACATTGTAGTTAATGGTCCTCCCGGCGCGTTTCATACCGGCGCCAAAGGGTGCCTTGTGCGGTGGTACCAAAACGCCGACAGCCGCAACAAAACCTCGGTATTTGACGCCCTGGGAATGACAACGGGCTGTTCAGTCTCAGAGCTCTTATCAGTGTTGTTGACAGCCACAGCAGGCAGCTATTTTCAGCAACAAAAAAAAAAGCTCTGATATTGTACACTATCTGCCCTGCACCAAACAGCAGACAAAGTTAGCAACTAGCTGGTGAACCAGCCCAGTCGCAAAGCAGTTTGTGAAATAGTCACAAAATTAAATGTATTGATTTGTGTACATAGACACAAACTTCACATTTTCTTCATGATGGTCAGCACAAAATCAATTCGTATGTAATCTACGTAATTGTGAAACGGGAAGTACGCACAAAAGCACAGGACTTTCGCCCAGGAGACCGGCGTTCATGTCCCGTGTGAATGCTGGACATTCGTAGGAAAAAGCACAAAAAATACGTTGTCGAAAGTCGTGCTGAGCGTCACGAATAAAAAGATGAATTTGAATTTCAAATTTTTCGATTAAATGTTGTGACTATTTCCCGAACTTCCGTGAGACTGTGTTGGACTTTGTTGAACATAGTGTAGCATGTTGTGATTGGTGGAAAAACCGAGATAAAAGGAGAGTCACATTTATCAGGTGGCCAGAGACACAACTCTGCGTCTGTTTTCCATATCTTAGTTTGTTTAGATAGGCAACTGTTTCCTAACATGTTCACCATATCAACTTTATTAAGTTATGTGTATACTAGTGTTTCTTGATAGCATCAGAAACTGTTTTTGTATTATGTTTGGCCCCATGGGACTGTTTCTGTGTCCATACCATGCATTCTGCTGAGATGAAACGCTTCCTCGACTGTTTACTTTGTCGGCCTGGAAACACACACAAGCACATTCAAATACAGTATTGCATCAGGCTCTGAGTCCTCCGTTGGTATCATTCTCTTGGCTTTGCTTACTTCATTAATGTCCTGACATGCTTTTTGTTCCCTTATCAAATGCTGTGCGGCATGCTTATACTAAATATTTGAAGTATAAAATTAAATGTGTAAGAGGCACGGGTACAGTGTCATACCATTTTACTCCCATCACATTTCTTTTGTCTATTTGTTGTTTGTGTGTGGAGAGCATTTTGTCGGTCGTCACAGTTTGATTTAAACTCTTCAGAGGATGCTAAAATCGGGTCTGTCAGGCGAAATAATCCCTCCAGCCTGTCATCTTTCATGCCATTTTTTCCTTTAGTTTTTCAAAGTATGTGTCTTTTGCCTTTGTTTTGTAACTTGAGAAATACAGTATGTCCTCACATTCCCCCAACTGTTCTGAGAGTTTCGGTTAACTGTTTTCATTGTACTGTTGAATGCCTGTCCGTGTGACGGATGAGCAAAAAAAGGCTTTTCTTATTGATCTATTCTTTGATAGTGTGCATGGGAAACAAAATAAAAAAAGTAATTGTTATTTTTCTCCATGATGAGCATATTATTTCATTTCGCAGGAAGTATTTCAACTAGGGCCGTCAAAGTTACGCAATAATAACATGTTAACGCAAATTTGTTTTAACGCCACTAATTTCTTTACCACATAGAGTTAGAGTGAAGATACGGGCATCATATGAAACTAGAAAAACCTAAGAAATCCATTGGTAACAACCAGTACCGGGTCTAGACCACAGTCCGCCTGTGAATATATGTTATGACCAGTCGAGTTTTGCATGAGTTGTCTGAGCTAGGACAAATGCTTGACAGCAACCAAACAGTCATAGAGGATGGCTTAATTCAGGGTAATTAGGTTTGACAGACACAAATAAAACTGTGCATCATCTGCAAAAAAATTTGTGTTTAAACCTTTCACAATTTCTCGTTTTGTCACAAAAACACGCGAGAAACATACGGTAAATGACGTGATACCATACGCGTGGCACATGTGTTCACAAAATAGCCCGTTTCCACATTTTTTTACCATTTATTCCTCTAGGCGCAACAACAACTTTGCTCCGTGTTGCAAATGCAGCACATACAGTAAGTTCCTATTGTTACAGGCGACCCCTCATCCCCCCGGTTTCCCCTCAACCCGTGTCTCGCACCAAAGTCCCCGACAGGTCCAGATATTTAGCATGCTAGATATCTGGAATGTGTCTTTAAGGCATCGGCGAGCCTCTTGGCAGTTCACACATGACGCTCGAGAGCCGATGTGCGAGCGGTGAGCCAACGCAGATTTGCCTCTGATCTGGGGCTTTTGTCAGGGAGCTCGACAAAATGTTGGCGAGCGGGAAATCAGGGCTTAAGTCCTGTAGTGTGAACCAAGCATTAGCTATTTAGTTTAGTTCTTTCATTGTTTTTTAGGATAGTTAGTTCAATAAAACACAAATTGTGGGTGCAAGTCTCAGAAGACAAAATGGTGCAGCAGAAGTGTGCTGGACCCATAAGTCAGAGGTTGATGGACGTGTAAACTTTTCCACCCAGCAAGGCTCCATCCTGTTAATAACTTCTCCATCCGGATAAATAAACACACATAATTGCCAAAAAAGATTGTCTCTCTGTGGACACCGTAGTAACATCACAACCACTTATTTTTGCACCTAAAAGTGATAGGTCTTTGCTTTTCTAATTACTTCTTAAGCTTTTGATCACTGTTGGGATCATAGGTAACTACAACTCGTATAGCACTTGCAGTATGGGCCAAATGGCATTTCTGTGTATCCTAACTCAAGAAGTCTCAGGTTTCAGAGGTTAAATGGCTAAGCTGACCAATGGGCCTGGTGCCCCAGAAAATGCATGTCCAGGGTTAAGAATGTATTTTAGGAAGGCCCTCACAGGAAAACATTTCAAACACTTTTTTTTTTCCTGAATGACCACCTGGCCTAGATTTTCCTCCCTTTTTCCTTCTGAAAGTATGTCTGCATGAAAAACTTGTGGCAAAGAAATAAGAACTAGTGCTGTCTCTTCTTTAAGGTGGGGGAATGACATGATTGGATTGTGCTGGATAAGGGCCTAAATTAAAACATTTGTATTGTACTAATTATTTTCATTGTCATTCGACACTTGCGTTCTTGCTATGAATTCGGAGGTTCTTAGGGATTAATTACGATTAATTAGTAATTATTTGTAGGACTGCCTAACTGCTTTGAAGGTCGGGGAACACCATATTGTTAAGATTTCAGTTTAACTCAGCCATAAATTGTACATGACGATCCCTTAAAGGGACAGTTTGTAGCATTTAGGGGGATCTTTTGGCAGAATTGGACTATAATATTAATAAGTGTTAATAATATGTGTTCTTTGGTGTAATCACCTGTAAATAATAATTTTTGTGCTTTCGTTAGCTTAGAATGAGCCGTTTATATCTACATAGGGAGCGGGTCCTCTTCATGGAGTCCGCCATGATACACTGCCATGTTTCTACAGTAGCCCAGAACGGACAAACCAAACACTGTTAACTTTTCCTGCGTGGAAAAGTTGATAACGTTACTCACTCCCACCGCCCCCGCTCTCTCTCTCTCTCTTGCTTCACCACTCACTTCCCACGTACACACATACTCTAATAACCCTTTCACACCGAGGACTCAACCAGGGTTGAACCAGGGTTGGTTGTGTGTATGAAAGGGCTAACCCACGTTGACAGACTCGCCTTTGAGACCCAGGTCGAGAGGTGGGTAAGACCAGGGTCGATTTCAATGTGCATTGCACGGACCACGCTGACAAACGGGGCAGGACAAACCTATTCGGTTGCAAATGAGGGCGCACAGTCCATGACGCAACTGTCACAGGTCGCCGTGGCTCATAAACAAACTGTGGGACGGCAGCAGGAATTTTGTCAGACACACCGGAGGTGAACGATGGACAAGAACAACACGGATGTGTGGCAAGACATCGAGGTGCCGGAGCTGCTGGCCGTCCGCGGGGAGGAAGAAAAAAGGCGGAAGATGACGGGACTGTAAGAGACAACGTAGTGTAATGTTAAACGAACATAACAAGGCTGCTGAATGAGAGAGACATCTGCCATTTCGTTACGTGGAAACACAAGATCCATCTGTCGCCTGTTCCATCTGTTAGAAAGTAACAAACCCAGTCCCAGTTCATTACATTATCAAGCAATTAGCAAACTAAATGAAATATAAACTCATTTTAATGTTTGGATAAACTCTTACATTATCCAACAGTTGCCACATACCCAGCTGAACAACTTATATGAAGGTAGAGGTCGAGTGAGTGAAATATACATTTCAGTCTTCATAAGTGTCTAATCCTTTTGTAAATGTTGCCTATATTATCATATTAGAGAGCATAATGTAGTCTGGTATATGATAAATGGGTGCTGTAGACAGAGGAAAAAAAGTTAATGTTGATGAATAGATACTGTAAATCTGTATGTTGTCTGTATGTTTTTGCATACGTTACAGCTCCATACATACAACATAGTTAAACATTTTATAAAGCTAAAAATGCTGTGTGTACTATATTTACACTGTATCCCAAAAACATGCATCATTCTGTGACATTTTACGTTTTTGCGCATATTGAAGTCACTATCATCTCCTCTCTCTGACCCTGGCCATTCGTATGAAAATGGTATAAGCACTCTACTCTTACAACAACAGGCTCTGGCAACACATTCTGACTCCCAACTCGTCAAATACCGCCGCTTGGTCAGTGCCCTTCGGCATCGGAGACCGACACATGGGGTTCCCCTCTTGCGTTACTTTTGGAAAGACCAGGGACGGCGTGTCAACATGCATGCATAGTGTCCTTTCAAAGTAAACTTCCGATTTCACAGGAAGTTAGGTTTAGACAACACAAACACGTAGGGTTAGGAAACGGTCGTGGTTGACGTTAAGTCCACGACTAGCGACTCACGGGACTAATAATACTAACGAGTCACGTGACTAACGACTAACGTGACAAAATAAGTCAACGTTACTTTTAGTTTCACACGTGACGCGAACACCGTAGCAATTTTACACACTTGGCACACGGGAGAAGTTGCAACAACAGCAACCTTACCGCTAGATACCGCCCAAATCCTACACACTGCTCCTTTAAAATATAAGCAAATAAAACTGTCACCAGATTCTGATCCAGCAACACTTGCAGAATAATGAGCTTTAAAGTGAGACACATCTCAATTTGTGACCCTTCAGCAGGGCCATGCTAATAGACACTTGTTTAAAAAAAATGTTTTGTTGGATGGATGAATGGCTATAATACATCTCACTGAGTTTTATCTGTGGTTGATGATTAAAGCCACCTAAACTCAGCTCAATCCCGATTTTTATTTGTGTAGAACAGTTTACCACAAAATTAAGCACCAAGCACTAGTTAAATCAAGCCAATTCATCTCTTTAACATTCCATTTAGTTGGCGTCTGCCTAAATTGAAGCAAATTGACTTTCTTTAATTGTCAGACCCTTGTAATGAATTTGTACATAAAGGTTTTCAAGGATTAATTGCATTTGTTGGACTATCTAAGTAGGGAAACACACACACACACAACACATTTTCAATTGCGTACACTATGCCATATTTTGAAAATAGGTACAACAGGATGCTCTTTTTGACAGTTACAATGACTGCATACATGAGAGCCTACACTTTTAATACATGTATATAATTACAATATAGACAATCCATATGACAAAATGATACATATAATATGAGTGTATATAAAAAAAGATGTATTGAGGAGGATGTCAAGCAGCTTCCAGGTGCTGAAGCCTGAGTCACATGACCTCATCTCAACCATGGGACGGAAAAAAAGAGGACAGGCTACACAAACACACAAGAAGCAAAAGTGAGGAATGAGGCACCGACAGCCAGTAGAGAGAGAGAGAGAGAGAAAGAGAGAGAAAGAGAGAGAAGGTCCCAAGATGGCCGATGGTCCAGCACAGAGAAGCCTGAGTTAAAAGGAAGAGAGAGGGAGAGAGACAGCAGTGCTTGTGGGACACAAACAACAGAGGGTTACTGAGAAGCAGTGGCTGTCACAAAGTTAATATTATTTTCGTCGGCTGGACTACCGGGCTTAAATTATACATCGAGACTGAGACCGACCCACCAGCCGGATAATGAGAGAGTGGGTGGTAAAACGTTAAGGGGAACATAATTAATGCTTTATTTGATTGATTTCTGATTATAATTGTGGTTATGATGCCTTGAATATAATTATTGTATAACGGGTTGCATGACTAGCAGCACTGAGCATAGTTGTAACAGAACCATCTATCCAAAAGTCCTTGACCATGACCTCTGACTTCATGTGGAGGAGGAAAAGAGAACAGAAAAAGAAACAGGGAGAGACAAGAAACATTTTCCTTTCAATGATCTGTAACCGCTTATCTTATTTACGGTTGCAGGGGGGGGGCTGGAGCCGATCCCAGCTGACATTGGGCTAAGGCGGGGTTCACCCTGGACAGGTCTCCACACTATCACAGGGCTGACACATAGAGACAGACAACCATTCACACTCACATTCACACCTACGGGCGAATTAGAGTCAATAATGAACCTGCATGTCTTTGGACTGTTTGAGGATACCTGGGAACCCAGAGAAAACCCACGCTAACAAGAGGAGAACATGCAAACTCCACACAGAATGGAAGGTTTGAACCTGTGACCCTCTTGCTGTGAGGCGACAGTGTTAACTACTGCACCACCATGCAGCCCTGGGCGATACCAAACTTTTAAAAATAAATGATACCAAAACTTTTTATTACTTTTATTACAATTTTACCAATACCAATACTGATCATTTCTTAAATTAAATGAGATTTTTCAAAATCATAGTCATTTGTAGAAGAAAAAAAAAAAAAGATCATTACACTCAAAGGCAAATCACATGACGCATTTCGGCCATAAATAAAAAAATTATTACAAAACCAAATATAAGTTCAATTAAATAAAAATATTTGTGCCAATAAGTGTAAAAATAAAAAAATAGTCCAGTATTTTACATAAATACTATGATTAAATAATAAGCCTCCTTATATATTGTTTTTAAATGTTTGAAGAGGGTCCCGTGTTGTAGCGTGCTGCACTTTATTGTCACAAATACTGCATCATGCTGTATTTTTATCTGCAGGTGACAAGTAGCGCCACACCACACCACGTTTCCTTCCCACAGTCGTGTGACACGGGCCAGCTAAATATGTCAGGGCTGTTTTCGCACAAATATTATACAAAAGTAGTGAAAACGTTTGGAAGTGATGCACCCACCCATGTTTGTATTTATATAATTCTATTTTCAATATTTTTTTTAAAGTAATCAATACCAAATGAGCAGCTTGTGAGTATCGATACCACAGTATCAATCCGCCCATCCCTACAGAGGAGGTACAGGTTCCATGGGTTGAATTGGTGACTCTGGGTTTCTGTCTACGGCAGTGTTTTCATCTTATTTGCCTTCAACTTGACTTTACTGCTTGCTCGTCTTTCCGGGGATTTGAGGTATGAGAAAAGGGGATTGGAGGGAAGTTTGTTGTTGTCTGCTGTTTTGTTTGCCAAAGGTGCTTTGACTGAGCATTCATGCCAGTATTCAGCAAAGCACTGCTACTGCGAGATATGCAGTTGGAAATAGATAGGTGGGAAGATAGAGAGAGACAGACGGCCGGCGACGCGGGAAACTGACTACAGGGAAGCAGAAAAAGGACTCGGTGTATACTGCCAGTGCCCGACAAAATCCTCTTTCATCTACAGAAACTTTTTCCGGAATGGAGAAAAACGACCATTCTCCCCCACTGACACCTCTGCAAAGGTGGTATTTTTACAAATCATTACCACAGGGTCGGCTTGGATTATTTTCTATACATGTGAGGGGTAACGTTACCTTTCATTTTTAGTCCAAAGGAAATCAAAACGTATGCTATGAGGCTTCCAGACACCATGGACGGATTCAGTGATGCTGTTTTATTTTTTGCTGTGTGACTCTTTCTTTCCACAGGGAGGTGAGGTAAACAGAGATGCAGGGAAGTAGGGATTGATGGAGGGGATTTGAGGAAGGTGGAGTATTTTTGTTGTTGTGTTCCACCAGCTATTTGAGACTTACAAGAGTCACTGCAAACTTGAACTTGATAAAGAGATTTAAAGAGATTCATCAAAATTAACATTTACAATATTTTTTACAACAGCTAAGGGCTTATAAAATGTATACTTATATCTGGCAAGGTTTCATAATAATCATTTGTCCGCCAAGCAATGTTGTTCTTCGAGGATATTTAGCAGACAGACAGTGGAAAGCATGCTAAAAGATTGGGGTGATTATTAACATTTATCTGGATAGCGCCATTAATTGTGCAATTGTTGAAGTAGTGTTCAATCGTGTTAGCACTCTTCTTTGTTGGTACAGGGGTGTTTGACTCTGGACGGGTGTGTATTAATTGCGCAGTGCCAGAAGCAAGGATATTCAACACATTCTCATACCACCGCTTTGTCACCCCCCTTGGCCATTATAGTTACCCTTGGCGTCACTTTAGGATTAGACAACAAAACCACTTTAGCTAGGTTTAGGAAAGAACTACAAGGTTGGGCCTAAATCTACTACGTTTGTACAGTGAAAATGACACTGAACGTTGTGAACACTGGACACGAACGAACAGCTGATTGTAACATGACGCATGATGAAAGCCTAGTGTTTGTTGGACCCATCCACCTCCCCTCCCGCCCCCTTTTCGGTCTTTAAACTACGTCAACACACTCCCGGCACACTTTCTCTGAGCGTTTACCGTTGCCGTGGATAGGTTTACATTATATTCATTCCGGCGCTAAATGGTCCCTTGTGCGACGGTACCGAACGCCGATGGCATTGACAAAGCCGCGGTATTTCACGCCCTGGGAATGAGAACAGGCTTGGAAATTGCTCCAGCATCTTTTCTCGCCAGTTTAGCCCCGCATGTAGGTAACTGCTGAAACCACGGGGTTCACCTTTCCGGCTTTTCACAGTGGCATAAAACTGACGGAGAGCCAAGTTTTACTCCATTTGGTTGACTTATTTTGTCACGTCAGTCTTTAGTCACGTGACTCGTTGGTATCGTCAGTCTCCGTGAGTCACGTGAGTTGTTTAGTATTGCCAGCCCCACGACCGCTTCCTAACCCTACCTAAGTGGTTGTGTTGCCTAAACCTAACTTCCTGTGAAATCAGAAGTTTATTTTGAAAGGACACACTGCATGTTAATAACACAAAAGGGGTACCCCGTGCTTCGGTCTCCAATTCCGAGGGGCACTGACCAAGCGGCGGTATGTGACGAGTTGGGAGTGACAATGTGTTGGCGGCAGCAACGTCAGGTATTTCTCCAAAGAAGCGACAGGACACAGTCGGTCACCTGACTGCTCAAACATAAATCCCCGTATAGGCTTTCTGTTTCTTTTGCTGCCATCTTTGTGTTTTTTTTTGTGCTTTCATTAAATGACAGTGTAGCGTACTCCTGACCGTTCTCGTCCAGGTTGGATGATCAGGTCGTTTCTTAACTTTTCCAGCTCTTCACTTTCTCTCTCTGATTATTTTCAGGTTGTCTCCTTTCTTATTTAACTTCTTCCTCTATCTTGTCCATCTCTTCTAACCACTTATCTGCGCTTGGCCCACCCAGTAATTCAATATTAACAACAAAAATCTGACATTTTGTAACACTTTCTTTTGTGCAGTGATACTATTGTAATGCGCTTACAGCTGTGTGTTTGTCGGCTCAGCCAATCATAATCAAAGATCGGAGCTATCTGTTTTATAACTGACATTTTGATAAGAACATTGTCTCCTTGAGGGGTGACACTGCTGGTGAAAGGTGGTTTGCTAATAAACATGTATATTATTTATCAGTTCAAAAATGTAGCTGAAACTACAGGAGACAAGGTTATTGTGTTCAAAATGCACTTATTTTCCAGCCTAAATCCATGTTCAAGGCTGCATCACAGTGAGTGTTTGAAACAAGACACCATAAATTTGCTCTGTATGCCTAACTGAAATATCGCTGTCTTATATAGACTCTGGGAAAGTCACTCCTAACATGGGTGTGATAAATAAAAAAAAAAATACACAATATAACCCAGTAGTGAGTGCTGCAACCCTGAGGGTTACTGGGTAATGAAATCCTTCAAACTTTCAAGTTCAAGTTTATTTATCGTTCCGAGTATGAAAGATGCAGCTGAATAAAATATTAAATAAGGAACGCATAAGACAATAAAGATCTAAAGTGTATGGGTACATTAAAAACTGTGTCTCCAAAAATCATGTTTATATATACTACTCATTTGTTTTGCCTAATTGTTTTGAGGGAAACATAATTGCTGCTTGGATTATCTTCAGTGGCAACATTTTGTCCAGGGAATGGTTAGGGTGGATGGTGGGCGTACACAAACCGCAGACTTTGATTCTGGAGACGAGGGGTTCCAATAGTGTAATACAGAGAGTGATTAGGTTTAATGTGGGTTGTTGTTCAAAGTCTGTGGTTGTGTTGTGTAGCAACACATGCTGCCTGTGATATAATGGTGACATTACTGCTTTATGCAAAGATTTGATTGGCTGTATACAGGGTCTGAAATTAGCACCCGCCACCCGCCAAATGTGGGTAAATTGCTGGCAGTGGCAGATAAAATCATCAGGCCACCCGCCACTTTGGCAGGCCCGTTGTCCCGCGGCCGAAAAAAATATGATCGGGGAGGATGACAATTACTTTTGGGACAAATTTGGGACGAGAGTTGAAAGAAAAATACCTGTTACATTAGAATGAACGGTGATGAAAATGACTGCACGTTTTGTGTAGCGCACCGTTATTATTAAACCTCCGTGAGAACATAAACACACACACGCATACACACTGTATGCGCCGGATCCGTCCCGCACGTACACACAGACACACACACACACACATAACATATACCGCCATGTACCAACATGCTGCGTCTCTCCTCATGACAGGAGCATCTTATCCAGCAGCTCCTCTAACTTTAGGAGCACAGCTAGCAGGGTCGGTCCTAACTTTTTGGGGGCCCTATGCAAAATCTCTGATTGGCCAGTAGGCGGTGCTTTTATACGAGTTGATCTCTTATCTGGAACATAACCTGCTCCGGAGCAGGTTAGGTGTTCAGCGTAAGTTACCATGGCGATCTACCCCGGTAAGAAGTGAACCACCGTTTTATGACTGAAAACCCAGAAGGGTTAACCCTGAAGTTACCTCGCTAACGCCAAATCCTGCTTCGTAGTACAGGGCTCTGATGGCCTATACTTATGCTAAAAGTGGTTAAGTTGCTGACCATGAACCACATGAATCCCTGTTTCGAATCTAGGCTATGCTGCCCTACAAAGGCAAAACACGGTAATGACACATTTGGTCAAAATTGATTTATGACCAATCGGCAACCTCCAGGTCTGAAAAGTGAAGCCAATGTGAACGTGCCTTAAACTTGCATTGCATACTTTCTAATGGCAAACAGGGGGCGACTCCTCTGGTTGCAAAGAGAAGTCCGAGAAGTCAATGAGAAAGCCTACTTCTCACTTGATTTATTACCTCAGTAAACATTGTAAACATGAGTTTATGGTCTCAATCGCTAGTTTCAAGTCTTCTTCAATACAGCATGATGTTCATTTAGTAAATTATGGTCCCATTTGAACCCTCTGAAAGTTAATTGTAACATTTTTGTTGCCTAAAAACGCCTTATTCAGCGTTCGGTTGTACATAGCTCCACCCTCTCGTGTCAATTCAATTTAGTTTATTTTTATACAGCGTCAAATCATGATGGAAGTTATCTCGAGACGCTTTCATATAGAGCCGGTCTAGACCGTACTCTACAATTTACAGACCCAACAATAGATCCCCCCATGATCATGCATGTAACTTCTGGTTGCAAAAAACAAGATGGCGACGGGCAACGAAGCTGAACTTGAGGCTTCAAAATGGCAGCCCATAAACCAATGGGTGACTAGTCCACTTCTTATACAGTCTATGGTTACGACAATAAGTACAGTACTGCACTCTGGCTTTGGTCTGTCACAGAGAAACAACTTACTACATAGCTTAGCACAAGGCAGCCCTATAGCCCTGTCCCGGGGTACACTGATGGTGAGTTAGCTGAAGCTAGCTTGTGAAATAGCCACTGCTACCTTGCCGTCATTTCTGGAAAGAGTTTAAAGGTCCCATATCGTGCTCATTTCCAGGTTCATACTTGTATTTTGTGTTTCTACTAGAACATTTTTACATGCTGTAATGTTAAAAAAAACGTTATTTTCCTCTGTCGGCCTGAATATGCCTGTATTTACCCTCTGTCTGAAACGCTCCGTTTTAGCGCATTTCGACGGAATTCCAACAGGATTGTGTTGCTAGGCAACAGCTTGGGTCCATGTGTATTTCCTGTCAGCTGATGACATTCACATACACTGCAACCAGGAATAAACTGGGACACATTTAGAATGTTTACGTTTAAATCTGTGTAAAGGGTCTAAATATTGTATATTTGTGACATCACAAATGGACAGAAATCCTGACAGCTTGTTTCAAATGCAGAGTTTCTGAATACGGGCTGTGTGTATTTCCCTGTGGATTGAGCGTTTCGATACTTTCACAGTATTTATATAGGACTTAAGCCTGTTTTATAATAAAAAAAACATGAAAATCTCACTTTCTTTATAATATACCCCCTTTAAGTTTATTAAATATTGAACGTGCACCAACTTCAACACTCACCCGCCAACTGTGAAGTAGACCGGATGAACGGTTCTCGAGATATGCGAAGGACAAACCCAGACACAGAGATTCCTTTAGTTTAAAATGTCTCTCATTTTATATTTCAAAGTGACGACATTGTTGCTCTGATGAATTATTTTTTTTAAATTACTTTCAAATAACTGACCCTGACTTTCAATTATTCTACATTCTATTCGTGTGCCAGCTGTTAATTGCGGTATGTGTCAGAGTTTACTGTGTCAGCTGAAGATGTTAAAAATTAAGATTTTAATGAATAAATAGACCTAGAGATGACCCCTGTGCACAGTCACAACAACTGAAATACCCATTGAATCGGTATTAGGCTATGAGTCTAGTTTTAATTAATGCCTCAGTTATTTCAATATTCAAAACATCATCATTAGTATCATGAGACCAATAACAAGGCAAACACTTTGTTTCTCAGGCTAGTTCAAATGGATGGAAAAGATCTGAAAATATTTTTGTTGTTGTTGCATTTTACCTTTGCATGTTTTTCATTTTTTATTGAAGACTGTACAAAGGCAGAATGCACATACCTTGGGCCTACATAAGGTTTGTTGCGAAATATTTTTTTATAAATATAAAATATGAAAGGCATTACAGATTATCTATCCATCACACAATTGGATGGCCACTGCAACAACTTTAAAGGTCCCATATTTGGCTCAGTTTCAGGTTCATACTTGTAATTTCTGTCTCACTAGAACATGTTTACATGCTGTAATGTTAAAAAAAAACTTTATTTTCCTCATACTGTCGGCCTGAATATGCCTGTATTTACCCTCTGTCTGAAACGCTCCGTTTTAGCGCATTTCGACGGAATTGCGATGGTTGCTAGGAAACAGCTGGGGTCCATGTGTACTTCCTGCCAGCTGATGACATTCACATACACTGCAACCAGGAATAAACTGGGAAACATTTAGAATGTTTATGTTTAAATCTGTGTAAAGGGTCTAAATATTGTATATTTGTGACATCACAAATGGACAGAAATCCTGACAGCTTGTTTCAAATGCAGAGTTTCTGAATACGGGCTGTGTGGATTTCCCTGTGGATTGAGTGTCGATACTTTTACAGTATTTATATAGGACTTAAGCCTGCTTTATAATAAAAAAACGTGAAAATCTCACTTTTTTATAATATGGGACCTTTAAACTCTATTTTCTCAATTTCTCTGAATAATATTGGCTGATTCTTCTGTACAACCAGCTACAGCACAGACTAATTCCTTTCTGTCGTATTTCAAACATTTCTTGTTGTTTGGTTGGAAACTAACTGATGGGAGAGGGGGAAAGGCAGAGAGCAGGAGGGTGCCAGGGGTTTTGCACTGAATGTGTAGGAATCCAGTCCTATTGCATCAGTTTGTTATTATTGTACAATGTGGATTGGACGGTATAAATTTCTTCTCCTGCCTTCAGGATATTTTTCCTACTCTAAGTCTCCTTTCACTTGCTCAAACTGGACTATCTACCACGCTACGCCATCAAAGTTGTTTCTCACTGTTGGAAAATTCTTTGTTTACGCTTTACATTACATTTTAATTAGGTTTTTGACCCCCGCAAAATAAAGTGTAGCATGCAAATGAAATGCACAGTAAATGAAGAATTGATAAGTCAAGACACCTTGTTAATTAGAGAAAAAAATAGAGTGTATACTTTCAGTTGTGTGGGTCTGTTGAATTGTCAAAAAAATAAGAAAAATGTTGCTATATCATGGTAATTGTGTCCTTAAAAAAAACCTTTTTTCCCCTTTTGACTCCTCTGGCTTTTATCATTGTGTTGCTTTGTTTTGTATTTTTCATAAGCTATCTATTTTGGTGATTAATGACTTAATCTCCGTTTTGATCTTATCACAGGGTCACTTTGCTTTATCAATCGTGTCAGCTGAATTCCTGCAATACAAACAAAATGCCTCGGGTGTGCACTTTTGGATCGACATCCAACTGCTGACTTTCTCTTCGACATACAGAATAGGTTTAATGACCTGTTACCATACACTGTATGTAAGAAGTGGACGTAGTCAACGTGACGTCACCCATTCGTTTTTGGATTGCCGTTTTGAAGCCACGAGTTCAGCAATTTGGCCGTTGCCATCTTGGTATTTGGCCATCGCTACATTGGTATACCCCCGCGACAACGTAGTCGGGGGTATATAGCGCTCCGTGTGTCCGTCCGTTACACTTTCGTTTCCGGAGCAGAACTCAGAAACTATTTAACTTAGGAACTTCAAATTTGATATGATGGTTGACAGTGTGGTCTGGTTGTGCCTTTTGGGGGTTAGAAGTCCAGTGTGCCCAAAATTTTATAAATTTTGGCCAAAACTTGTGATTTTTTTACTTCAATTTTGTTTCCGGATCAGAACTCGGAAACTATTTAATTTAGGAACTTCACATTTGGTATAATGGTTGACAGTGTGGTCTAGTTGTGCCTTTTGGGGGTTAGAAGTCCAGGGTGAGAATTTTCTGAGACTTTTGACCTTATTTTCTTAAGACAGTACTCAAACCGATTAATCAATTATCAAAATATTAATAGTTGACAACTTATCAATTAGTCATTAGTTACAAAAGGGCAAAACCTTCGGCCCTACTTTAGTAGGGGTCAAGTAGTGAGTGTTGGGGTATGTGAGCCATGCTCACTTTTGCCTTGTTTTTTTTTGCAACCAGAAGTGACACGACCATATACTGCTTTATCGTCTATTTCACCATAATTTACTAAATGATAGGGCTGTCAAAGCTAACACGTTAACATGAATTCATTTTAACGCCACTTATTTCTTTAGCGCAACTTGCGATTTCTTTGGTTGTAGCGAGCTCAGTTTAAAGGCTAGAGTGAAGATACTGGCATCATATGAAACTAGAGAAACCTAAGGAATCCATTGGTAAAAGTGGCATGGACGTTTTCAAAGGGGTCCCTTGACCTCTGACCTCCAGATATGTGAATGAAAATGGGTTCTATGGGTATCCACGAGTCTCCCCTTTACAGACATGCCCACTTTATGATAATCACATGCAGTTTGGGGCAAATCTTAGTCAAGTCAGCACACTGACACACTGACAGCTGTTGTTGACTGTTGGGCTGCAGTTTGCCATGTTATGATTTGAGCATATTTTTATGTTAAATGCAGTACCTGTGAGGGTTTCTGGACAATATTTGTCATTGTTTTGTGTTGTTAATTGATTTCCAATAATAAATATATATATTTAATAAGAGTATTAAATACTTGACAAATCTCACTTTAGGGTACATTTTGAACAGATACAAAATGTGCGATTAATTTGCAAGTAATTGGGATTAAGTATGGACAATCTTGCGATTAATCGTGATTAAGTTGTGAATTCAAACAAAAATCCTCGCTTGGGTTTAGGCAACAAAACCACTTAGGTTTAGGAAAAAACATCATGATTTGGCTTAAAATGACTACGTTTGTAAAGTGAAACTTAATATTGTGAACCCAAAGACATACAACACATTGATGGTTTTGCATGGGACACAGACAGCGGTCTCCTGGATGAAAGACCTGTGTTTGTTGGACCCATCCATCACCCCACCCTCCCTGCCTGTGTGTGTTTTTGTCGCTCTTTAAACTACGTCACCACACTCCCTGACCATTTCCTCTCAGCGTTAAATAAAGACAGGAATGGGTTTTCTTTGTAGTTACGTCAAAGCCTGGTGCTTCTCGTGCAGACGCTAAAGGGTGCCGAGGGGGCGTGACAAAGTATTGGTATTTGACGTCCTGGGAATGAGAACGGACTGATCAATCTGATAGCTATCGAGACATTTCACTAAGAAACACAAAAGTCAGCCTTGTGATGGCGCTAGAGGAAAAGTCAGGGGATCACCAAAGACGATACATCCTCTGGAGAAGAACCTAACTTCATGGCAATCTCTATCAATAAACCGATGTCGAGAATTGGTTGACCAACCAACTCACCAATCGGCATTGCTAGCATGGCTAAAAGTCCACCACACAAAAAGAATAAAAACAGAGCTGTAGAAATTTGTTGTTCTCACAAATCTCTCAAATTTGGATGAGAGCCTTTTTTTATTATTATAATTCTTCTTTGCTCCTGCTTTTCTTTCATATGCTCATCCATAGCCTGTGTTTTGCTATTTCCAGTTTTATCCTGTACAGTGTCAGGTTAACCTTCTGTTGTTAACAATAGGGGCTCAGAAAGGTGAAGAAGAAAAGCTGGCGAAATGAAAAGATATTCATTGCTGAAAGAGATGTGCATTCATCATCTACAATGCATTGTTTGCCTGGAGTCTCACCCCACCACAATATAATTACATTTTTTTTTTTTTACATAAGCTTCATGCGGCGCTGATAAAATAAACCACTATTCTGTGGATTATTTTTTTTTCCCTGTGTATGTGCGGCAGCATCAAAACATGTTTATCATATGAAATGTTTCATTCTCAAACACTTATTCAAACATAATGTGAAAAACCTCATGACCTGATTGTTAATGCAAAAACATTCTAATACCTCTGCACCACAATATGCTCCTATTTTATATGTAAACACGTAAAGGTCGCAAGTAATTTCAATAACTTTAATGCAGCATAAACACCAGTTTCCATGTGGTGAATATCTTCATTTTAGAGCAAAATGTATTCGTATTATCATCATTAAAACACATGACACATTGCTTGGATTAACAGAGATGCCATGAATTGGTTTCCATTTAGATGACTCATTTTTCCCTTTAATGCTCTATAATGTGAATTCTAGTGCTCCAAAATTGTATCTGGTTGCCATAGCATCAGGCCTTTTCTATCATTGACCGTGACCTAACATCACTTTGGATTGTTATTACTCATATTTAACAATGACCTGCTCCACACTCGCACACTTACACAAGCGTAGAGGTTCTGAGGAAGTGCTTTCATCAATGTTAAACCCAGAGACGCATCTTTTGTTAGAGAGGACCACCTATGGATATCTGCTGCTGGGTGTTAAATAAGTAAAGTCTGTATGGAGAAAGCAATGTGGCCCCTAGGTCAATAGATGGGTTATGTTTTATACAAAAGGCACCTATTTTACTTTGGAGTGATATCAGGGACAAATCCAGGCTCGGAGCGTTCATAATAATGTGCATAGCTTCCACTATCTCATTATCCTGGAGGATACAGAATCCTTTATTCTTCTTTCTTTTTTTATCTCCATATCGCAGATTAGATTCTCCAGCCTAAAACTGTGGGACAGCATTTTCAGTTTCGCAAATGTAAAGTGGGTGGCCCAGAAAATGAATAGAATCCATATTCTGGGAGGCTGTCTTCCACTTCACTTTCCAGCAATTTTAACGTCTTTTCCCCTTAAAGCCTCCCGGCAACGGTGAGCTCTCCTCTTCGCCGCCAAACTACCCCAAAAGTCCTTAGACCGCAGAGGCTCCAAACCATCATCATCTTCATCATTGAGGATGAAGTGATTTTGGCAGGAACACGTCAGAAAAGCTACAGGGCTTGATGGGAGTCTTACCTGGAAGCCTCGGACACTGCGAAATCTCTTATCCGCTTTATCTCTGTCGCCATTATTCCTGAGCTGTAGAGGGGGTTAGCTTCGCGGTTTGTGCCACATGCAGGCCTGCAGTCACTGAGGCCAGTGGCTCATAATACAGTTGTTTGTTCATCTAGGACTGAACTCTTCAAAAAACACTTTGACTCTGTACAAGTCGCCTGAATGGACCACCAGAACAGTATAAGCACACTTTGTCCTGGAACATTATCAAGCTAAATCTCGTCTATCTTACTTTAAAGGGGACATATTATAAAAAAGTGAGATTTTCATGTGTTTTTATTATAAAGCAGGCTTAAGTCCTATGTAAATACTGTGAAAGTATCGAAACGCTCAATCCACAGGGAAATACACACGGCCCGTGTTCAGAAACTCTGCATTTGAAACAAGCTTTCAGGATTTCTGTCCATTTGTGATGTCACAAATATACAATACTTAGACCCTTTACACAGTTTTAAACATAAACATTCTAAATGTGTCCCAGTTTATTACTAGTTGCACTGTATTTGAATGTCATCAACTGACAGGAAGTACACATGGACCCAAGCTGTTGCCTAGCAACGCAATCCTGTCAAATATGAATCAATATTCTGTTACTGTAATACCTTTTTCTCGCATACATTTTTTTTAGAATCATCTTGTAGTGTACTGTTTGGCTGTAAAATGAGAAAGTTTGTGACCCGGCAGCCATGTTGAGATCTGTTGAGAAAATACCAAGCACCGCCCAACAACCAATAGGAACGCTCTCTCTCTCTGTAATTCCCTGTGATTGGTCAAAGTCTTCCGCCAACAGGCTAGATTTTCTAAAGCCTGAAAACAGAGCCAAGAGGAGGTGCAGAAGTGTAGTTT
Organism: Hozukius guyotensis; assembly: GCA_916700995.1. Lineage (NCBI taxonomy): Eukaryota > Metazoa > Chordata > Actinopteri > Perciformes > Sebastidae > Hozukius > Hozukius guyotensis. The sequence continues at coordinate 22,089 of CAKALU010014364.1, forward strand.
TCTCCCAGAATACTTGCATTACAATATGCTGAAAGGTTATTATTATTATGGAATTTTTGCCCCAATGATGCCAAAGATGTACTGCCTACTGAAGCTTTAAATGTCTTAAAAATATTATACAATTTAAAAAAAAACAAAGTGTATAAAATGAACATTATTGTAATGTTGCGGTAAAGACATTTAGTAAGAACAAGTGATGAAAACCATAAAAAACAAACATCTTACTGATTAAAATCGTAACCACTATTATATAATTTTATGTACCTGTTTATATGTATTACATACTCTGATGGTTAAAATTAAAATTCATAAAGGTTGATGTTTTTTCTTTTTTTTTCTTTTTTCTTTTATTTGTTTCTCAGACTTGACAAAGCTACTTCAGAACCACATAAAACATTATCCACAGAACCCAATCCCATAGTGACTATCATGGCTGACATCTTGGCAGCTTTACAGGAATCTGCAAATAAATGTTTAGTGCCATAAACACTTTTGTAAAATTATACGGCACGCTGTCTATCCCTGCTGCTGTGTATTTCCTGATAAGCCCAGTCACTGTATGTTATATGTGTTGGTCAATGGCCGTCAGTATTTTGCCAACACATGGGTGTTTGCGACAATACACAACCCATATTTTTCCTTTTCAGTAATGTCTACCTTCCCTGTGGATCGCTGGTCATGGTGTTCTGTCAGCTGGGTGAATTATAGTCAATTGGTTGCATAATCAACCCACACATTCATCATAGATGCTGTTCCCCATGGCAACCCTGTTAAATAAATTAGTCCCTCGCTCGTTTTTCTGCCTCACTCTGATTCCTGCGTCGCCCTTTAATTCTCTCTGTCGCTTCATCCGTCTCTTCCTCTTGTCACTCCTGGTTCCTGTCCTTGTCTTCATCTGTCCCTCAGTCATTTGCACCGCTTTCTATTTCTACCTCTCGCTTTGTCCTTTCTTGTCCGTTTTTTCTGTTAGATCCCGCTGTCTGCCTCTGGGTGTCCTGTGTCTTCCTCTATCTGTTTATCTATCTGTCTAGACATCCTCCCACCTCTCGAGTCCTCTGTCTGTCTCACTCCCTCTCCCTGACTTTCACCCTCTTTGGCTTTTTTTTCTTTCTCCCTTTTGTCACTTTTCTCTGTCCTTTCTTCTTCTTCCTCTCTCTCCAGTCTCCAGACAGCAGAGTAGACATACTGGGAGCTGGCAGCGGTGTCTAATGGAGACGCATTAACCCAGTGTTACTGACGCTCTGAGGATTTTAATTCAGGCTCCTGAGAGCAACAGAGTTCATTGATGGGCTTTGAGTAACTACTCACGCTCCCTCCAGGGCGCTCAAAGTTGAAATTGAATATGTCATTTTAAGTTTGAAATACAATGTCAACGTTTTGTTTTTTGTGTGTTGTTCACAATGACATATAGTTGCATTTACATTAGAAATGCTCAATGCAATGAAATGAACTATGAAACCTTGCACAGCATAACAGTTTAGTACCAACATAGGTTATGTTGCATCTATGATTGTATGATTGCAGTGTGGCGGCACTAACCTGTTAACATGGACGGCGAAATAAAAAACAACAGGTTCCGTAGCCGCCACGCGCTGCTGACGTTCCCTGTGTGGCCTGGGCTTGAGGCTGTATCGAGGGCTGGGAGGAGGAGTTAAAGGAAACGCTACAGCGCCTGCTCTATGGGCCCAATGGACAGAAGATCGCCACATGATCCAGGTACTTTATCACTCGGCAGTCGAGCTATTTTGGCATCATGCGCCACTGAGCAACTCTCATGGAGCTTGCATCAAACGCTGTATCCAGTTCTCTCTATACATCCATGATTAGCGCTGATATTTGTGGATTGGACTGTTTTTGCAATGAATCTAATTTGCATATTAGTATGCATAGTATGCATAGTATGCATATTAACTAATTTAAATACATGCAATTAGCACAGGAGCACCGAGACGCTATTTGCTCGGCAGCACAGTTATTGTGCATTTTACCCTTTGCGGGTGCTTTGAGAATTTATTTTTGTCTTAAGCCTGGGCCACACAGGGAACGTCAGCAGCGCGCGGCGGCTGCGGAACCTGTTGTTTTTTTATTTCGGCATCCATACATTAACAGGTTAGAGCAGCCACACTGCCCGCGTGAGCAGCGCAGCTCGGCTGCGTCTCTTCTAGAGATTCGAGGTCTTGCTTATTTTTACTGCGAGCCACGTGGTTCACAGCAACAACAGACATTGTAAATGATTGTTTGACTGTATATTGACATCATATCAGCAACATTACTGCAGTTTCAATGTCTGTATCTGTAGAATAAATACTACAACTGTGTTGAGCAGTGGGATCTTTCCTGCAACCTCCTGCTGTGTGCCATGTGTTCTTCTCTGTGGTCTTACCTCTTGCAGGTCCTGGTGTTCTGCATCCTGAAACACCAGGTGGTCCTCGACGGGGCATCCATAGCTTCTTCCCATGTCGGCGGCGGCTTTCTGCAGCAGCATGGACAAAATCCTGATCTGATCCATTACAGTCGTCAGGAACTCGTGAGCATCCTGAACACACAGATACATGCACAGAGGGTTCAATGCACAGAGGACAAACTATCGGAAGGAAGTGAACTAACAAGAACCAAACTGGATGACCCGCTTTCTCGCAGTGATCTCTAAACTCAGGAGCCTGGACTGAGAGGACCCCCCTTGAAGAAATAGAGGGCCTTGACTTTGCGGCCGGAGTCGACGGAGGGGCGAAGCCTCACGACGTTCATGAATCTTCTGCAGAGGGTGAAGACAAAGATAGGGGCGGTGAGTTTTCTGCTGTTATTCTGTGTCTGTGTGTGTGTTAGTGTGTGTGTGTGTGTGTGTGTGTGTGTGTGTGTGTGTGTGTGTGTGTGTGTGTGTATGGCTGCTGTACCTGATCAGTTCAGCCTGAGGCACTGCACTCCACAACTCCTTCTGGCAGCTGACGCCTCTGATGAAGTCCGCCAACGTGATGAGACTCTGGAGGCTGGAGTTCATGTAGCAGATCTGGGCTGGATTGGGAAACCTGACACACAAACACAACATCAGAAAACTCTGCAGTGACAAACTGGGTCTCATTTTCTCTTACTTTTTAGATTTTAGTTTGATTATTGACTTCTTTGGTTTAGTGATAATTTGACAGGGCAACAATAAATGTCTTCTAACCGCTTGTACACACAGGGAATGTCAGGAGCGCGTGGCGGTTGCAGAACCTGTTGTTTTTTTATTTCGGCGTCGATGTTAACAAGTTAGAGCAGCCCGTTTGAGCCGCGTGTCTCAAAAAAGTAAAGATTTATTTTTAAATAATGAAAATGAAGAGAATAAAAAGGAAAAGATTGACTAGTGTGATGGTGCACATACATACAGACATATACAGTATATACAGTATATACACTTGGATACATCTGCATATATACACACACACATATATACATACATACACACATACATATTAACAAATGCTACTCAAACTGGAGGAAATAGTGCATTTGTTGGGGACTATTTTAAGCTGTGGATGAATCCACCTTTGGTACTCCAGTGAGTATTTACAGCAGGACATTAAAATATTTCTATTTTAATTTGCTTCTTTATTTATTTATCATTGTATTAATTCCCTTATGTATTTACTCTTCTGTTCAATTTTCCCTTTTATTGATTTTTAAATGTATTAATTTATTTTTGCATTTTTATTAATTTATTTTATAAATGTATGTATTTATTTATGTATTCATGCATTTATTTATTTAGTTATTTCTGCATGAATTTCCCTTTTTCACCCCTCATTTATTTCATTATTTGGAGACGGATGATGGGCCCGGTCCCCAAAACAGTCCAGCTTCAGATGGTTGCTCTGCACACCTACTGTATACCGGTATGATGCAGCGCAGGGCCGAGCAGCAGCAGGCCGACGACCCGCTGTATGGCGCCGGTGATGAAGACTGGAGTGCAGCTAGCTGGCTAGCATATAGTAGATCTATGCACTCTGATTCCTCAACACACTTTGAGTGACAGCTCCCTCATTTACATAATGAGGCAGAAATGCATAAAGAAATGTAAAAGATAAATGTGAAAAGAAATATATAAAGAAAAGAATAAAGAAATAAATACATTTGGGGAAATAAATAAAGGTGAAATGCAAGGGAAAATTGTGAAGGAATAAATAAATAAATGCATATACACATACAGTAAATTAATACATACATTTAAAAATAAATATAGAGTAAATGCAAAAATAAATAAATAAAAAGAAATGCAAAAATATATTAATTAATTAAAAATGAATAAAAAGAAATACATAAATAAATAAAAGGGAAACTTTAACAGAAGAGTAAATAAATAAGGGAATTAATATAAAGATAAATAAAGAAAGAAAGAAGCAAATTAAAACAGAAATATCAATTTATGTCACATTTTATCAATTTACATTTACATTACATTTATTTTGATTATTATTTTTGCTACATTTAATGCCATATTTGTTCATTTATTTATTTTGTTATCGAGTCCTTTATTTATTTAATTTTTTACTTTGGCAGGTTCTGTCATCCATACAGTGTATGTGTGATTGAGGTAAAATAAACTACAGTGTGTGTTCATGGTAATGAAAGGACATGTAATAGTTTAGTCTATTAGCAACATTTTCTCTCCATCTCTCTAATAGTTTAGCCTTCTGTTGGATCGGTGAGCTCACCGCTGCAGCAGCCGTGACGGCTACGGTTAGCAGACGCTAAACTATAAGCAACATTTTCTCTCCATCTCTGAAACTTTTTCCGATATTGTAGCTCGCTAGAGCCTTGAATCACAGTTTGTCATCTCAATTGTTACACTGCATTTTAGTATGTAACAGATTACATTAAATTGGATTACATTTAAATGCTAGTAAAACAGCAATCAGTTTAGTGTGCAAAACAACAGCAGTTGTATGTACTTTTAAACTACAGCAGCTTTTACACCAAAATAATTTTACTTCTAAAACCTGTTGACTTAAATATTATATGAGGGATTGGAAAGGGATGTCAAAAATGATCACATTTCATTCCTACTTTCCGTGCTTCTGTCCTACATATTCCCTATGTGCATGAAAATACCTTGCTTCAACTTTCACTGGATTAAATCCCTCTTGTTTCTGTTGAAGGCCGACTGTCTTTCAGAGCTCCCCGGTGACGAGCTGACAGCTGGAATGATGCTGTGAGGGATTCTTCACCTTTTACATCAAATTAAGTCTGTTCACTTGAGTCTGTACAGCCATCAATATTTCAAACTGTGTGATTTCACACACTTCACGCACATGAATATGGCACTCATCTTCATTATTTATATAATACTTGCTTCATCGGAGATACACATTTCATCACAAGTCTCCTGTTGAATGCTACCGATGTCGCCCCCACACAGCCGCAGCTCACTGTAGCTGTAAAAATTAATCTTGTTTACAAGGGGGCTTTATTGGCTGAGCTAATGTCATGACCCCAGGGCCAGCTAAACCCATTCAATACCCATTGTATAGGTATCACGGGCATAACTGGCATCATTGCCAATGGTAAATGCAACAGTGCAGATTTTCACTGTGCATTTATAGTGCTAATATATAGTTGTTGTTTTTTCCTATTACAAAAACAAGAGTTGTGTAAATATAAATATACTAAAATACTAATGGTGTGCATTTAAATTGTGGATCCATAGCATAATGTTTAAAATATAGAACTTGTACTTTCTTTTTGTTAAATATTAATTAGACAAAACTATTACGGCTGATTAATCAGATTTCAAGCTGATTATTCAGGTTTAAAGGTCCCATATTGTAAAAATGGACATATTCATAGCTTTTATATTATAAAGCAGGTTGAAGTGATATATAAATACTGTGAAAGTATTGAAACGCTTACTCCACAGAGAAATACACACAGCCCGTATTCAGAAACTGAGCTTTTGAAACAAGCCATTAGGATTTCTTTTAATTTGTGATGTCACAAATCTACAATATTTAGACCATTTTAAACGTAAACATTCTAAATGGGTCACAGTTTATTTCCTGTTGCAGTGTATGTGAATGAAATCTGCTGACAGGAAGTAAACATGGACCCAAGCTGTTGCCTAGCAATGCAATTCTGTTGCAATTCCATTGCAATTCCATTGAAAAACACTCAAACGGAGCGTTTCAGACAGAGGGTAAATGCAGGTATATTCAAGCAGATGGCATGAGGAAAATAAAGGGTTTTTTAAACATTAAAGTATGTAAACATGTTGAAACCAAAAATACAAATATGAACCTGAAAATTAGCACTATATGTCCCCTTTAAAGTTGAGTTCTTTGTGTAGTTCTGGCCACATGATTGATGATGGTCACATGATTACTTGTTTGTGAAAGGGGTCACATGTAGTGATGAACCAGCAGATAATAATCACCTGGCTCTGTAGTTTCCCCCAAATCTATGGAGCTTTATAGTGTCTTTAAGGTCATTGTTTTGGTGTTCTGTCCCTTTACCCCTTAACACTCCGACGGCCTGGCCTGGCTATTCTGTCTTTCAGAGGTTGTTGCGGGCTGAGTTTTCAAGCTAGAGTGAAGCCATGCTAGCTTGTCGGGAAGAACGCTAAAAAAGGAATAACAACGAAAGGAAAAACTGGATCTCTGACCTCAAGATATGTGAATGAAAATGGGTTCTATGGTAACCCACAAGTCTCCCCTTTACAGACATGCCCACTTTATGATAATCACATGTCGTTTGGGGTAACACCAAGCCCCCAGGAATTGCACCGGTCGTCGATCCGGACTTTCGTAGTGGCCAAACGGCGGTGCTGCAACTTCCGTGTCAGTCACGTGATGCATTGGGCCCAAAAAGACTTTTTCCCATAGACTTACATTGGGAAAGAGACGTCTGTAACTCTGCAGATAATTTTTTTTGAGGTGAATCACATTCCCAGTATGAACACTCTAATAGCCCTTATTAAAAAAATTCTGTTTTTAAAGTTGTAAAATGCACTAATAGCTGAATCCAGAGTTATTTCCCTTCCTGGGTTCATGTGAGTGAGACCCAGACCGAGGCTGGAGCGCAAGCCGTGACGACGGCGTGACGTTAGGACCCCGTGACCAAGTCATGTGACCGAGCGGACGCTACTCCAACAAGATCCGGGTACTTTTCCAGACGGAAGTCGAGCCATTTTGGCTTCATGCGCCAATGAGCAACTCTCATAGGAATGACCAGGGCCCCGCCTCCAACGCTGTATCAAGTTCTCTTAATACATCCATGGGTAACACCCATGCAGGTTTTTTGAATGCAGTTAAATATGTTTTTTTTGCCTATACCAAAGTCTTGTAATTACATGAATTGGGTATCACTGTAAAGCTGAGGCTCTTGTGGATCCAATGAGCCCAACTGTATTCATGTGTGATGATGTTAGTCCCCATAGTAGCCTTTTCATTGTAGTGAAATTTGACCTCACTGTCTAAAATGACCTGTGGTGACCTCTAGGATAATCACAGCCTCATGAAACTTTACAGCCACAAACTGAGGCCTAGAGCATTCAGAGGATGGATGGCTTTCCTAGGTAAGTTGACAATAAGGGGGTTTCTGAGCAGTTTCCAGAACAGAAGCGCTCACCATCCAATCGCCGAAACGTGCAATTCTTGCAAAAATCTCCAACTGTCAAAAGTTTTTGATACCAAATCACAGCATGGCTTTTTCTATTAGATAAGCGGTTACGTCTCCAGTCTGATCTCAAGCTCACAGCTGATCGGTAGCCTATATGGTTTGTTTACAAGACGTAACAGAAATGCACATAACAGATTTAGTGTGGACACGGAGTATAAAAAGGTGATTTTCGGGCCCCGATGCGCCGCGCCAGTTGCACCGTCAATATTTACGCCACTGATCTTATCTATCTTATCTTTTCAGCAAAATAAGTTGTGATAAACCCAGTGTTTGCTACCTGCCCAGCGCCAAATGGCAAACAGACACCTTTAGCGATTAGCTAGAACATTGGAGTATTAAGCAGTTTAAGAGTGAAGTGTAGCACTGTGTATAAAATTCATAATGACCTGAAATTACCTCTTCAAAAAGACAAAATGAGACTCCCTTCATGAACTGTTGACTTTTGAAGACACCAGGCTTCGATCCAATTCCCATTCTTCTGTTTCCTTTCAGTCTTCAGAAGAATACGTCCCAGATTAAATTCCTCTTCTCTCGAAAGTTGCCATATTAGATGCACTTTACAGCCTTAGTGAGAAGTAGGCAAAAAGAGCCCTTTTGGCTGCTAATCTTGCCCAGCACGCCTCACTGAAGCTGCAAGAGCATTTCTCTGGTGGCTGCCTTATTTGTTTCATCATCAAAACCCCTCTTTGGAAGGATTTGCTCAGTTTGGCTTGACTCGACAGGGAAGAACGGGGGGGGGGTAGAAAGGAGACAGAGAGAGAGGAGGGAGGAGAGGGATGGTCAAGCTTTAGAAGACACAGAGAAAGAGGAAGAGCAGATTTGGAAAGAGTCGGGGAAAAGATGTGCAGGGTCCCCTTTTTAACAACTTGAGTTGCATTGAAAATATGGCAGGGTCTCAAAAGAGGAAGCAATAAAGAAGAAGAGGATATTATGGGACAAGTGGCAGAGTTAGGGAGGAAAGAACAGAAGAGAGGAGAGATGAGGAGAGGAAGAGGAGAGCGGACTGGCTAGGCCTTAATAGAAAAGAGATGAGATCTTGGCAGTTGGCAAGACAGGCATAAAAAGTCGAGACAAGAAAGACAGAGTTGGTTGCTACAAAAACAAGAGATTTAAGGATTTCCTTAACACCACCCTAATAAAATGATGCAGTTTAGAATAAAAAGATATAGGCCTATATATTTTCCTAATCTTTCACTTTTTTTTTGGCAAGAAGTCCTTATCTAAGCCTGCTGTATCTTCCCTAGTAAACACATTTTAAAGTCACGAAATGTAATGTATTTGATTCATGTACGAATTTCCCTTTTTTTTGTAATGCTCAGCACGATGTTCAACAATGAGTTTTTTGTGCATTTTCTTACGAATGTCCAGCAACATGTTACACACGTGTCAATTTCCACTGCAGTCATTTCAAAATAAAACTATTTAGTTAGGTTTAGGAATAGATCACTGTAGCTTAGGCAACAAAACTACTTAGCCTTAGGAAAGGATCGACTTGGTTAGGCTTAGGCAACAAAACTACTTAGTTAGGTTTAGGAAAAGATCAACTTGTTTATGCTTAGGCAACAAAACTACTTAGCCTTAGGAAAGGATAGACTTGGTTAGGCTTAGGCAACAAAACTACTTAGTTAGGCTTAGGAAAAGATCAACTTGGTTAGGCTTAGTCAACAAAATTACTTAGCCTTTGGAAAAGATTGACTTGTTTAGGCTTAGGCAACAAACTACTCTGTTAGGCTTAGTAATAGATAGACTTGGCTAGGCTTAGGCAACAAAGCTAATTATTTAGGTTTAGGAAAAGATCGCGGTTTGGGTTTAAATAACACCGGAAGTGGTGTAACTTGAGTACGGAAGTTACATGACAAATAAATCAACTTTGACTTGTGGTTTCACACGGGACATGAACACCGGTCTCCTGGGCTAAAGTCCTGTGTTTTTTGACCCACCCATCCACCCTGACCTCCTCCCTACGTGGCGTTCGCAGCTCTTTATACCTCCCGTTTTCACAATCACGTGGATTACATACAAATTGATTTTGTGCTGACCATCACTAAAACAATGTGAAATTAGTGTCTATGATCATGAATCAATACATTACATTTTTTTATTATTTCACAAACTGCTGTGCGACTGGGCTGGGCATTCATGTACTGTATGAACCTGCTTTGACTAAAATACATTTTACAATCGCTTAGAGTTACTACTCTCAGAGAGCATCACAGCTTTCATTCCTACAGAGATTTACGACTTGCTCGGGCTGTCATATCAATGTCAAAATGTTTGCAAGGTATCTGTGGCATAGCTAATAAAGCTCTTACGCCCACGGTTGTTAGGAGGTAGGGAGATTTACGACGAGAAGAGAAGTGTCTGCCTTCTTTTTTTTCTGCTCGAGCAGCACTAAAAAGATGGACGGGTCTTAAAAGAAGCACATGAGAGGGAGCAGAGACGGAATGATGAGAGAGGAAGTGACAGAAAGAGGGGGGAAAAGGAGAGAGAGGCAGGGAGTCACCATTCCCCCTAATGGAGCAGGCTTCTGCAATGCTTTTCCCCCTGATTAAACTAATGACCAATTTGATGCAGTTTAAGAGCCACTTTGGGGGCTCTCCATCTCTCTCTCTTCTTCTTCTCCTCCATCCACTCCATCTTGCTCTCCTTTATTCCTCTTCCCTCCTTTCTTACATCTCTCTTCTTTCTTTCATCTGCTTTATTCCTCCTCCTCTCTCGCTCTCTGTTGAGGGATATATCTGCCTCTGTGTCTGTGTGTGTCCTCCAGCGAGCTGCCTATTTGTCTGTATTAAATATACAAAGTGCAACGGAGAATATAGAGCATAGAGAAGAATGTGGAGAGAGAGTGACCAGAGAAAAAAGATCTTACACACAGAAGCATATGCAGTAGGCGGCAGATTGGAGTTTACTAAAGCAAATATTTCTCAGAGGCAGAACTCGTCTGGATGCAGAAATGAGCTAATTGGGTTGAGTTAGACCTCAAGGGGCAGAACCACAGTTCCTTTAAATGTCCAATTAGGCAGCAAGCGATTGAACAATCTTTGATGAAAATATGGGCGTTGGTGGTGCAGTGGTTAGCACTGCCGCCTCACAGCGAGAGGGTCTCAGATTCAAACCCGGCTCGGGGCCCTTCTTGTATGTTCTCCCCGTGTTAGTGTGGGTTCTCTCCGGGTTCACTGGCTTCCTCCCAAAGTCCAAAGACATGTGGGTTAGGTTCATTGTTGACTCTAAATTGTCCGTCGGTGTGGATGTGAGTGTGAATGGTCGTCTGTCTCTATATGTCAGCCCTGTGATAGTCTGGCGACCTGTCCATATAAAAGAAAAGATTTAAATAATGTTGTCTTGAAAGTTCAGCATAACTGAATTTTCTAAACATCGCTGGACCATATATTTACCAACTGCAGAGAGAACCAGGCCTATATTTGAAACAGGCTTGTATTAGAGACAGATAAGGGGTTAAGACGACCATGAACTGCAATATCCACGGTTCTAGTCTGGCCAACCCGTTCTCCTTCCCAACTTGTCAAATACCGCCGTTTGGTAAGTGCCTCTCGGCATCGGAAACCGACACACAGAGGCACCCTTTAGCAATAGTATGTGACAAACCAAGCTTTCTACTAGCTACAGTGTAAACCCACCCGCAGCGTTATTCGACGGTCGGAGGGACGTAGTCAGGTTCTGAAATGAGCACCCGCCACCCGCCAGATGCGGGTAAATTGTTGGCAGTGGCGGGTGAAATCATCAGGACATCCGCCACTTTGGCAGACAGGGAAAACGCTTTCCCACAGTTACGCTGCACAATGACGCATACGCACGCTGTATCATGTTTCAGTTTGTTTTGGACCGGAGACACAGCGGAGAGAAAAAAAAAAGCGCTCAAAAGCGTGGTGCTACTAAACCTGAGGGGATGCATCCTATTTTCCCCTGATAAAGCAACACTGTGAACAACAAATCTGTGTTTAATTCGTCAGGAGGAGTTTTAATAACATTAGCTGTTAGCAGCACAGTCCTGCTTGGATAAATAGTGGAGCTACTAATGTTAACGGAGGTGCCATTTTGTTATTATTATGAGGTGTTCACGGTCTGCTCAGCAAAATGACTATTGGGTGAAGGTAAATTACAACGTTATCATGATGTGTTCAAATGTAATCTCGTAAAATTAAGTTTTTGGCGAGAAACTTTAATAAATCCAGTAGTTTGAAGGAGATGTTTTCACATCAATATAAAATAGATATTAGAGAGATAATTATGACCTGTTTAACTTCCTAACAACTTACCAAAATGTGTTTTAATCAAAGCAAATATTTAAATAATCATAATCATTTGAATTGTGTGTTTTTATGCAAATAACCACCATAGGTTGCAGGGCATAGTCAGAGTGTGCAGCAAACTCTGCTGCACTACTCTGTTCCAAAGTAGGACCTTGAAGAAGGTTCAGTCGGTCCTAGCTGATCCTAGCCATCCCCTGTCCATTGAGTTCAGGTTGCTCCCGTCAGGCCGCAGATACAGTCTGCCTTAATGTAGCACCAATAGGTTCAGAAATTCTTTTGCTAATACACCAACTGCAGTTGTTCTACTTTGACGTTTTTTTTGTGTTACTGTCAGTATAGCTCAACACTTTTGACATAGTTAAGTAGTTTCAAAAGCCTTTCAGTGGCTCAAAAGGCATAATCCTCCTTTTCTTGTTGGCTTTTTATGCTAAACATCTGCAACGAGTGTTGACAGCAAAGGAGCAGAGATTAGAATTAAGAAGTGAATAAAAACAGCATTTATGTTAAAAGGAGAAACTCTTATGAAACACTTATGACTCTTATTGTTGTACAGATGGAAGTAGAATTGTGGAAACATACATTATGCTGATTTACCATGGTAACCATTATAGTAGCCTAGTTATTTATATATATTTTGTGCCCTTACTTATTTATGCTGGACACAGCTATTATTTCATGACATTACTTGAATATCAGCTTTTATTTGTGAATTATGGTCACTGTCTCACCTAGCTAACATACTGTATGATGGCCCGTGGATCTTTTCATTTATTAGAAAAAGTGTTTCGAGGCACAGGTGCTTTTTCAGAGGCACCAATTGATTCACTGCATCCTCCTCACACCACTAAATATAGAACATGAATTTAGTTATTCGACCTAGGAAGGAGGTTATGTTTTCACCGGCGTTGGTTTGTTTGTTTGTTTGTCTGTTAGCAGGATTACTTGAAAGGTCAGCGATGGATTTGAATGAACTTTTTTTGAGGGGTGGTGTGTGGCACAATGAACAATCCATTAGATTTTGGTGCCGACCTGGATCATGATCCGGATTCAGGAATTTTTTTAAGGATTCCGATCAGCCAGAAAATTAAGACCTCTGGGCATATATAACACATGCGCAGTGTAACTGATGACACGTTGATGACGCATGACCTCGCTTCCTTTCTTCAGAGAGAGAGAGTGTGTGTGTGTGTGTGGGGGGGGGGGGGGTACAACTGTAGAATCATCATTTTTTCACATTAAACTAGAAAAATTACAGTTGAGTTGGACCAAAGCACACTTGGTGATTGTTGGAAAGAGTAACGACGACGGTTTAGATGAGTTTTATTTTGTTTCTTTCCAGTTTGAATGGACAGTTTGAACGCTACGCACAGCTGATCTCATCATAAACAAAAATACACATGGATGATGGCGCAAGCTGAACGGAGAGGGGGGGGCTGAGGTCTGCGCTCTCCGAGTGCCATATTCTAGTTTGGTTATTCATTCAATTTATCCATGATTTATAGATAGAACATAGAGCACATAATGCATTTGTGCATGGTAATAGTGTGTTTTTTCTCCTCACAGTGGAACCCATTTGGTATAGGGGAGTCTGAATGAGTCGGGGGCCCACAGCTTGACAGGGGCCCTGAAGCACACTAGGGATTATAGGTGTTTAGTGTTTCAGGGCCCCAACATTGAAACAATCCCATTTTGTGATACTGTGGCACAGACTATGCTCTGTATGTCTGTCACTGAATATTAGCATATTCAATTGTGGATTGTTGAATAAAATATGCTTTCATATTAGAGAGGCGTTTGTGTCCTAAAACAAGTTTCAAGTTTAAACAGCCAGGGGATATTAAACTGGAGGCAAAGAGTTAAAATTCATGAGTTTTAAGCTCTAGTGTACACATTCCTCCTGCTGTTTGCTCATGTGTCATGGAAAAAATTAGCTTCCCTTCTGATATTAGCTGTGTCCTCTTCTAACCTCTCTCATTTTTGCTTCAGCAAAAAAATGTTACTTTAGTTTTTACACTGGAAAACGACAAGCTGGAGTATGCAAATGGCATTGTTCTCACCTGCCTGAAGGAACCAATGTAAGAGAGTGAACATAGTTTGAACTGTTCCAAAAGTTGCCTGAGAGAAGGAAACGGGGATAGAAAGGAACATTTCTAGGGAGCAGCAGAGAAGGAGCTGGGTGAGTCTGTGCAGATAGGACAGACGCAGACTGCTTTCACCTGCAGCAGGAAACAAGCTCATGGCACAGAGAGAGAGACAGAGGACAGAGGAGGGAAGGGAAGGAAAGGAGTTCACAGTTTGTGACAGTTAATACTAGGGGGTGTGACGAAATATTGTGTCACGAAATATCGCAATATAAAAACGTGACGATATGCATCGTCAAGATGGAAAACTGAATCGCGATATCAGGGCATAATAGGTACATACGGGCTAAAGCTGCAGCCTTATGGATTGTGGAAGGAGGCTGAGTACGCGTCATATCTTTGGGGTACAACACATACAAAGTAAAATCTGGTCGGCCCTCGCCGAAATTGAACCAATCGCAACGCACAGCCGCAGCTTCAGTTACCCTGCGCATGTGTCATACCCCGAAAGCCATGTCCACCCGTGACCCAGCCTCCTTCAATAGGGCTTGTCAGAGCTCCACACACATCAACACACACAGCACACAATATCGTGTATCGTATCGTATCGTATCGTATCGTATCGTGAGCTGAGTGAATCGTCACACCCCTAGTTAATACAAATTTATAAACAAATAAGGGCTTATCAATCAATTAAAATATTTAATCGCATGATTGTCCTTAGTTAATTGCGATTAATCGCAAATTAATCACCCGTTGGTTTGGGGACTGCCATTTTGAAGCCTCGAGTTCGGCTTTTTGGCTGTCGCCATCTTGGTTTCTGGCCATCGCCATCTTGTTTTTTTGCAACCACAAGTGACACGAGAGGGTGGAGCTAAGTACAACCGAACACTGAATAAAACATTCAGCAAATTTCAACAAAATGTTACAATTAACTGTCATGAACTTAAAACACACTGTGAAAGGGTTAAAGTTGTAAGACGAAAACACGGACAACTCCCAGACCGGACAACCGGTTGTGACCTGGTCACAAGGTAGATTTACTAAATGAACATTATGCTGTGTTGAAGAAGACTTGAAACTAGCGATTGAGACCATAAACTCATGTTTACAATGTTTACTGAGGTAATAAATCAAGTGAGAAGTAGGCTCATTTTCTCATTGACTTCTATACAATCAGACTTCTTTTTGCAACCAGAGGAGTCGCCCCCTGCTGGCTGTTAGAAAGAATGCAAGTTTACGGCACTTCCCACATTGGCTTCACTTTTCAGAACCAGAGGGTGCCGCCTGCTCACAACCAATGCGTACACACACACCAACTCACTCTGCAGTGTGACACTTCCCTCAAGCTCTGTGCCAGATATGTCAGCAATAGAGTAATTGCACACCCAAGCCACGTGGTAATGTCACGAGCTAGGTGAGCTTCCTCTACCAGAAACAGAAGGAAAACCTTCCAGTTTTCTCTCTTCAATGTCTTCTCTCACTCTGTCATTCTGACAGTGTCTCCTTTTTGCTCATGTTCCAGTTTTCATGAGCCCACTCTGTGTCCCTCTCTACTTCTTTTACTAGAAGTAGGAGAGATTATTCAGGGTTTTTTTTCTCCCCTTTTCATTTCTGTTCTCTCATTCTGCCTTTAAATTGTTGGTGCCCCTCTTTATCATTCTCAGTCTTGTGAAATGTCTCAACAACGACAAATGGATTGAAATTTGGTATGGACATGTGTCATTATGAGGTCAAAATTTAAATTTGTCCAATACTTTGGTTTATGACCAAACACCTATAACAATCTGAGCCTTGTCAGTGACAAAGACAAGCACTTTTAGTGGACATAAACTGACGGTGCCAGGTTGCCCCAAAGGATTACATTACAGCTCGTTTAGTGGCTGGTGGCTGACATGTTCTCCCTCAATAGTGGACCAGTTTCAAAAAGTGTTGTCCCTATTAGTCACTTAGACACAAAAACATGGGAACATAGCTTATTCTTTAACTGGTTGGATAAAATAATTACAAATGATGGTGACTTGAGAGATGTTGAGGTAATGTTAAAGCAGCAGTAGGCGAGATTGGAGCAAATCTGATGAAAAAAAGTTATCACAATACCCTGACAGTAGGGCATTAGACAGGTAATCTGCAAAAAATCATGTTCTTCTGTGTCCTCCGGTGCTCCTAACGGCATCTGCAAGATTTCACAGACCGGAGGAAAACAACCAATCAGAGCTGATCTGGAGTCTGTCGTCCAGCTGCCATCTATGAGAGCCACGAGTCAATCACTTGCCAACTCCGACCAAACGGTCAAACTAGGCAGCGCTGATCAAATATGAATCAATATTATATTAATGTAATGTCTATTTCTCTCCTCAAATGTTTTCAGAATCATCTTGTAGTGTACTGTTTAGCTGTAAAATGAGAACGTTTGTGAAAAATACTGAATTGAGTGGGAGAGGTAACGTTGATTTACTTTTGTGACAAACAAGAGGAGGTCTGTGGCCATGGTTGGCCATGTCTTGAACCTTTGTCATGTATTCAAATTTTGACAGCATTTTCGTTCCCTAAACACCAGCAGACTTTTAACCTTGAATTAATCTGAAATTTGAAGAACCTGAAACAGCATTGAGACCATCCCGGGATACAAATAGTGTTCAAAAAAATGTAAAAATGTGCAACTCTCATAGATTTGTCTACCTCTTTCTCTTTTTAACCTGCAGACATCAACCCAAATGAAACATGAACGGATCATTTTTTCCATTTCTTCTTTGTCATATCCCAGCTCTCATTTGTCATTCTTTGATGTGTTTGCACTTCTTTACTCTCTTTATCTCTATCTTCCTGTCTCTCACATGCACACACTCATTCATTTTGTCATGCATGCTCGCTGCCACATTTTAAAACATTTCTCGTTCTGATTCCACCCATCTGTCTGCTCCTTTTCCTCCTTTCGTA
>CAKALU010014364.1:39050-57702 GCA_916700995.1 Hozukius guyotensis
TCATTTGTTAGCACTTTCTTTCATTTTTTCCACTCTACTCCTCATCATCCCTCTTTCTACTTGTCCTTGGCTCGCTTCCTCTCTCCGCTCTGTCCTCACAGCTTTCTTTTAATTTTCCTTCTCCATCTTTTCCAGTATAATAATAATGAGTGAGAGGTGCAGAGGGACCCCCGGGCCCCTGTCTCTTTCTCTCCTCCATCCTCTCCCTCTCTCTCCCTTTACCCTTCCTGTTGCTCTCTCATTCATCTCTCTTTGTCTTTCAGTCTTTAAAGCCAGAGTACAGGGGGGGGGGACTAATTATACAGATGGTATTCAGTCAGTTCCCATGGCGACTGCACTGTTGCAACGCAGGCAACGGGAAAATGGCTGACAGTCATCTGCCAAGAGGTTCACTCACTGTAAATAGTAAAACTCAAAGGTTAAATCAATGCAGGTTTTTGAGGGCCAGTATCAATATATTGACCAGCAGGCTCATGGTGATAAGTAGATGTTCTCTTGGTTTCCACTGACATATTAATGGATAAGGATGGTGTTATTTTCTATTTTTCTTATTGTCGACAAATTGCATGACAATACACAAATGTGGTATTTTAGTGTATTTTCATCAAATTTATAGTTACAGTTCAGCCAATTAGACTGGTCTTGTCTTGCTATTAAATAGGCGTTATCAGTCGCTATAAGCCCCATAGATGTGGGCCAATACACCCACTGGGCCTACTACGCCCTCTAGTAGGTTTCATCATCTATTCACATGGTAGATCACCAAAAAGAAGGTATAAAAGAACACGACAGCGACCTCTAGATAACGTAGTAATAATGAAAGGAGCAGAAGCGGAAGTCAGGTGCTATTTTTTTTTTTTGCCTAAACCTAAAGAAGTATTTTTGTTTGTGTTCAAAATGTAATGTTTCATTCAGTTTTACAACATGTTAGAACATGTTGCTTTTAAGTTTCACTTTCACTTTTACAACGTAATAAGCGTAGTAGGCCCCTAAAGACCCACATCTATGGTGCTTATAGCGACCCATAACGCCTATTTAATGGCCTGATAACAGTTGAATCGGGTGTACAGTTGTAGTCAAAGAGTAGTAGAACACATTCAGTTGCATCATTGTCTATGGGATCTTGGTTTTAATGGTCATATTGCCTAAGAAAATTAAGATTTTATACTAGGCGAGGATCAACAAATCTTATATACCTTAGCTTCTTACCTTTCAAATGAGACCAAATATAGGCATATAAGCCTTATGGTTGAGGAGCTAGTCCTGCTTAATTTTGGGTATATACTTTAGGCATTTTAAACGAAAAATATATACATACAGATTTTAGGAGGTTAAAAGGCTCAGTCATTTCCCAAAACAGCAGCACACTGTATTTTTGGTAAGCATTACTCAAAACATTATGACATAGTGAATTTGTTAGGGGACTATTTTCAGCTGGGGATTAACACACATTTAGTGCGCTACAGCACCGGGATGGTGTATATGTGGGATTGATTCAAAATAAACTACGGTGGCCATTTTTAGTAATGAAGGAAAATGTCACCCAGTTTTTGAACAACAATGGAGCTCCATCACCCAGGAGAACAATATATCAGGATTAGGATTAACAGCTTGTTAGTAGAATCAACACATTGCAGGTTTTGGTCTTTGCATAGGAATTGTTGACCACAAGAAAAATAGAAAATATCACCAGACTTATCCTTAAATGCAAAATAAAGGCATTTTATATATTAATATTTGAAATCGCGTATCTTTAAAGCTGCAATACTGAGTTTTTTTTTTAAGGTTGAACTATTACAGCCAGTTTATATGGCTAATGTGTTAGCAAGCTGCCTATTTAAAAATTAATTTGGAGTTTCTAACGACCCTACATGTGGAAGTCCAATGTTTACTCTTCTTTTAGCTCTGTTTTGGTCGCCACCAACTCTTGATAGAAATATCAGTCTCTTTAGCAATGCTCCACTATGTTCACCAGCTTGCCGCTAACTTATACTGTCTGCCACTTGGTGCTGTGACTGGTAAAAAGGCTAATGACAGTGGTGAGACTGAACCAAAGAGTTAATTTGAGGGCCAGGAAGCCAAAAACAATGTGCTACAGCAGGCAAGCTCTGTAGAGCTTGAGGGAACTGCAGAGTCGGGTGACAATTATGATAATTACCCATGGATAATTCATTTATCCGTGGGTTCATCACTGTGAGCGACTCATTTCACATCACAAAAAGTTGTTTAAACCATTGTTTATATAAAATAAACGTATTGATTAGTGCAGCTTTAAGGCCTGGATTCCTAAAACAATTACTTTTAAAGGTCCAATATTGTAAAAAGTGAGATTCTCATGTCTGTTATAGTATAAAGCAGGTTTAAATGCTATATAAAAACTGTGAAAGTATTGAAATGTTCAATATACGGAGAAATACACACAGCCCGTATTCATAAATTGTGCATTTGAAACAAGCCGTCAGGATTTCTGTCCATTTGTGATGTCACAAATATACAATATTTAGACCGTTACACGGTTTTAAACGTAAACATTCTAAATGTGTCCCAGTTTATTTACTGTTGCAGTCTATGTTAATTACATCAGCTGACAGGAAGTAAACATGGACCCAAACTGTTGCCTAGCAACGTAATTCCATTGCAATTCCGTTGAAATGAGTTAAAATGGAGCATTTCAGACAGAGGATAAATACAGGCATATTCAGGCAGACAGTATGAGGAAAATAAAGTTTTTTTTTTAACATTACAGCATGTAAACATGTTCTAGTAGAAACACAAAATACAAGTATGAACCTGACAATGAGCATAATATGGGACCTTTAATAATGGAAGACAGGCCAGCCTGTTGTAGACTTTTGTATAACAACGTTATCAATGTGTTTTCATGATCTGACCTGAGTGCTAGTTAGCGACTACATTTTAAAATTTGGCTTCCTGTTACATTTCACAACTCTTCCTTGAGGAGATTTCCCATGGAGAGGGATTTGGAAAAAGTGTACTCATGCATTAAAAAACAAAGAATTTACAGCATTTGTGGGGTGTTCCTTTTTGGGGAAATGTACCAAGAAAAGCACAGCGGGGAAACACTGGCCTTTGTTGTCAAGAGCTATTCTCTCCCATTATTAAAAGGAATATTTAAAGAGGATGGCTACAGTGGAAGAGCTGAATTTCTTCATGTGTGGAATATCTCTTAAATTTACTATTTGAGCTGGTCATCGATGCAGAAGAACAACTTTTTCTGGCAGTCAACGAGAAACAGATCAATGAGTGTGCTATGGTGTGAAAAGCTACTGTTTTGTTAAGGAAAATGGATAAATCATTTGACATCTTGCGGTATGTAAACAGACACGACTTTTCTTGAAAGTCCAAGTTCTCATACATAACGAGACTAAAAGCCGACAGCCATGCTAGCCAGTGGTGCCAACTCCTTTCCAATTTCAGTAGCTAGCATTAGCTCCAAAAGTTGCCTCATTTGCATATTGGTGATGTCATCGCGCACCATTTACATAAAACTTAGTGGTTGTGTCAGCTGACTGCCTGCCTGTGCACGGCATGGTGCACGGTACAAGAGGAGAGGGAATGACCCCCATGCTGTTGGCAAAAGAAAGATATGAGAAAACTTGTGGTGCTAGAGCAGGGGTCAGCAACCTGCGGCTCCAGTGGCTCCCTGTGGATTTAAAAAAAAAATAGTGGAAATGAATAACTCTTTTTCACATTTTCATTTTTATTTATCGTTGTAAGTCAGAGAATTAGGGCCACAGTGAGGAAAAAAAAATAAGATTTCGAGAATAAAGTCATAATATTACGGGAATAAAGTCATAGGTTTACGGGAAAAATAGTCGTAGTATTATGAGAATAAAGTCATAATATTATAAAGTAGTAATTTTACGTGTTATTTTCTTTTTTTCTCGTAAAGTTATGACTTTATTTTCGTAATATTACGACTTTTTTCTCGTGAAGTTATGACTTTTTTCCGTAATATTACAACTTTTTTCTCGTGAAGTTATGACTTTTTTCTCGTAATATTATTACTTTACTCTCGTAATATTACGACTTTTTTCTCATTAAAGTATACGTTTTTTCTCGTAATATTATGACTTTATTCTCGGAATATTATGACTTTTTTCTCGTAAAGTTATGACTTTTTTCTAGTAATATTGCGACTTTTTTCTCGTAAAGTTATGACTATTTTCTTAATAATACGACTTTTTTCTCGTTAAGTTATGACTTTTTTTCGTAATATTACGGCTTTTTTCTCGTAAAGTTATGACTTTTTTCTCGTAAAGTTATGACTTTTTTCTTGTAATATAACAACTTTTTTCTCGTAATATTACAACTTTTTTCTCGTTATATTACGTCTTTTTTCTCGTTATATTACGTCTTTTTTCTGCAAATCTCCGATTTTTTTTCCCTCAATGTGGCCCTAATACTCCGTAGTACATTTGCACTTTGGCCCTCACTGCATTAGACTAATATACTATATACTTAGACTATAAACTGTGTTACCTTCATCACAATGCTCAAATGTTTTGCAGCTCCAGACAGATTTCTTTTTTTTTTTTTTTTTGCCTAAATGGCTCTTTTGATAGTAAAGGTTGTTGACCCCTGTGACAAAAGGTCATGGGATCAAGAAAGTCATATTCTCTGAGGACCTTCAATATTTACATCATATTCCATAACAGTCGGGAGTCCATCCAAGCAGTCTGGACATCTTACATTGCCACTGCACCAGTTCTTACCACTGTGGTCTTACTTTGCAAACATAAACTGATGCCATAATTTAGAATGAAAAATAGTGGCTTTAACTCATCGAAAGAATTTATCCTTTAGAGATAAATTACACAAAATACATTAAATAAGTTAAATTAATCATGATATTTTAATAGCTGGATCTTAACTTTTTCCCCCCTAATTTACAACAACCATTTCACAATTCCAATCATCCCCACTCTAAATCTGGACACTACACTGCCACTGGGAATTAATGGCATGTGACGGCCACCGTAAATACACTTATAATTATCCCCGGCCCATCCCTCAGTGCACACTGACTTCAGTGTAATAACATCGTAAACTCTGGGAGAACGTATGTATGTATACAGTGTTATGGGCACAGGGTTAAGAGCCGTACACAGATTGGTCAAATACGGTCGTAACGTGATTTGCAAATTCTTTGATGGAGAGTCCTCGCTGACCGTTAAAGCCTGTTGCCTTGGCAACTGATTGATAGCTGGGACATAGGGGTGATGCGCAAAGAAAGACATTAAGGGTAAAAAGACAAGAGCCATGGCATGGCATTAGGAGATTAACCCCCTGAGACCTGCTCTAGTAGATTCAGTTTTAGGGCTAGAGTGAAACTGAAACTAAAAAAAACCTGAGGGATCCAATGGTACCGACCATGTCATACTAGCTTGTCGTGAAGGAGGCTAAATAACGCTCCAAAGTTGGGCTAAATTTTAGCAAGGAAAAACTGGCATGGCCATTTTCAAAGGGGTCCCTTGACCTCTGACCCCAACATATGTGAATGAAAATGGGTCCTATGGGTACCCACGAGTCAGACATGCCCACTTAGGTGCAAAAACATGAAGTATAAATGTGTTATTTTTACCTATTCTAAAATGGTATATTTGAATATTTCTGCATACTGGGGTCCCTAAACAGTCTTGGAATTACATAAATTGGGTATCACTGTAAAGCTGGGACTCTTGTGGATCCAATGAGCCCAACTGTATTCATGTGTGAGGATGTTAGTCCCCATAGTAGCCTTTTTATTGTAGTGAAATCACTGTATAAAATGACCTGTGGTGACCTCTATGATAATCACAGCCTCATGAAACTTTACAGCCACAAACTAGAGACCTAGAGTATTCAGAGGATGGATGGCCTTTCTAGGTAGATTGACAATAAGGGGGTTTGTGAGCTGTTTCCAGAACAGAAGCGCTTGCCAGCCAATCACCGAAAAATGCAATTCTTGCAGAAATCTCCAAAATGTCAAATGTTTTTGATCCCAAATCACAGCATGGCTTTTTCTATGGTGTTCCGCAAGGTCTTGGTGTCTTAATGTGGTATTTTGGAAGGATTATTGATCATTTTTATCAATTCTCGAGTGGAAGAAAATGGTTCAATTTAGCACCAAATCAACCCAAAAATTGCTGCAACAACTTATGACTTATTAATTAATTAATTCATGTTTATTTCTGATTTATGACTTGATCAATTTGACACACAGTGCTGAGCTGCATCTCAAATTAATCATGAAGCTCCCAGCTTCCAGATGATGTACACCACTTCTATGTGACATCTACTGTTGACCTGCTATCTCCCCCTAAAGAACCCCTGTACCCCCCTAAAAAAGACAAAAACGGATCTATTGTGGGTCTTAAAAACAGCAACAATTTTGTTTCGAACAAATTTAGAATTTTTTATCTGTTGTATTTCTGTTTTCTTCATTTGATGTCTTGGCACTTCGTCTTAATTAGTCCACCCCAAAAAAATGAGAAACTGTTTTGATGTGGCCGACAACTTTTGGGTGGTAATGTGATTTTTTTTTTTTTTTTATGTTTCTTGTTATTAGGTTGACTGATGCACCCAATCATTGCACACACATGGATACAAACCTGAAATAGAGCAGTTGCAAGTCATGCTCGTTGCCATTTATTTCCATGGTGCTGTCTTCGACCAGGCATCGGCGCAGCCTCCTCCCCCCCCCCCGCCAGGCCCGGGTGGACACCGACTGTCACTGTTTGAATCCTAAAAGAGTTACGGGCCAATTAGTCCACTGAAGTATGAAGGCGAGTGCCACGAGGTCAGCGTCTCAGGCAGACAGCTTACAGTTGACTAATCGCCCAAAACGCTTTACTCCTTAACAGAAATGTGATCATCACACGAGGGGGTGGGCACGAGATCAGTGCTCATATATAATGAAGCTCCTCAGTGGCGAGGCCAGCCAACCCTGGATCCATCTGGGTCCAACTCATACGGGAAATACCCTATAGAGTTCAGGGCTAATTTTATGCAAAGCAGATTGAGTGCAAGTGAAATGTGTGCGTAAGAGAGAGAGAGAGACAGAGAGGGAGAGACAGTAAGTGTGTGGCCTACTGAGTGTTGAATTAGATAATAAACTGTCT
The DNA here is from genome assembly GCA_916700995.1 of Hozukius guyotensis. NCBI lineage: Eukaryota > Metazoa > Chordata > Actinopteri > Perciformes > Sebastidae > Hozukius > Hozukius guyotensis. Next base: position 46,175 of record CAKALU010014364.1, read on the forward strand.
TGGTCTGGTCAGATTGATCACATTGGTAACTAGAATGGCACTCGGAGAGCGCAGACCTCTTTTTCTGTCAAAAGTCACTAAAACTAAAATAGATGAAATCTCACATAGATGTTGCTATTGTTATTGTTGTTATGGAACCTTTTTGATTTTTCTTTTTTTGGTTGCCATTTATTTGTGACCATTTTTTGTTGTCGCCTTTTTAAGCATCTGTAGTCGGTCTTTTCATATGTAGAGCAATTTCACTGATTCTCTTCACTCATTTTCTGATCTTTATTTGGCTTGTTTTTCCTTTTCTTGTTTTATTCAATGGATGTGTTGTTTTTCTGTGGACCCCAGGAAGACTAGCGACCACGTTGTGGAGGCTAATGGGGATCCAAATAAAGAATATAAAACCTAGTGTGTGCAGCTGTAAGACATTACAGGGACAATTTCATACCTCAGGATTCCTTTATGGAGTGAAACGGAAATACAATAGAATATTAACAAGCACTTTAAAAATGTTGACATTGAACATTATAAAACCGCATCGTTAAACATAATCCAGGTTTTTGCATTATATTTCAATGTTCTGGTGAAACTAATCTATAGCCTACTACTGTATAAGCAACAGGGGGAACTGTAGCAGATCTCAAGTATAGCTCTCTGTGACTAAAACACTCTACAGGCTTGTCAGTAAACTGCATCGTTAGAGCTAGTATATAATATATAAACTTTCGTGCTACATTTGACATTGATCCCAAAAATAAATAAATCAATTAATTAAACTAAAGTAAAACATATTGTAATATATCTGTCTCCATCCTGCTGTTTTTCTTCTCATTAAAGGAACAGTGTGTAACATTTCGGGGGGGATCTATTAGCAGATTTGGAATATAATATTAATAACTAGGATTCATTAGAGTATCACCTTTACCTTAGAAGGAGCCCCTTCATGTCTACATAGGGAGCGAGTCATCTTCACAGAGTCGCCATGTTTCTACAGAAGCCCAGTACGGACAAATCCAAACACTGACTCTAAAGAGAGCCTTTCATGTTTTAACACAAGACTTTCAACCAGGAGACCGGTGTTTGTGTCCCGTGTGAAACTAAAAGTAACGTTGACTTATTTTGTCACGTCAGTCTTTAGATACATGACTCGTCGGTATTGTGAGTTATCGTCAGTTAAAGTTAATTAGAACCTTTTTGGTCACCTGGAAATGTCTTACTCAGCGTTCGGTTGTACTTAGCTCCACCCTCTTGTGCCACTTGTGGTTGCAAAAAACCAACATGGCAACGGCCAAATGCCACGATAGTGATGGTCAAAATTCCGAACTCGAGGCTTCAAAACGGCAGTCCACAAAACCAATGGGTGACATCACGGTGACTACGCCAATTCTTATATAGAGTCTACGGTCACAATGTGGAGCTCAGGGCGCTGGTAACATCGCTCATTTGCACATACCACCCATCGGCAAAGTTTTTTTTTTTAAGTGTGAGTGCTTATCAACCACCTGCATGTTATCACATCATGTTTGTTTCTACGGTCATCACAGTTTTTCCTTAATCGTTTAACCAGGATGTAACAGAGGCCATTGTATGTCACAGCTGAGTTGACAACGGCGCTGTGAAAACAGCTTCTTTGCTAAAAGCTAATGAGCACTGACACTTATTCTCAGTTCAGCTTATGTATTCAATGTTAGATAGTTGTTCCATTCTTGTACTGTGTGTCTAGAGACAGAAATATGTCACAAGGACATTTTGTCATGTGGCCCATGTGTAGCCCGGCGCTATATCTTCTGTCAAAGACACCACGTCATGAACTCCATGTACCAAATCTGTAGCTACTGCAGGCTTTATAATTGCTCAAGTTTATATCTCATCTAGTATCACCAACATCCAAGAGTGTAAGAGGTTGCTGAAGGAGGACGCTAATGTATCAATTTATGCTAATTCACAATCATTATGGCTCATTAACCTGAGATTTATCATCAACCTCATTAGGGGCACGGTGCAATAAATGAAGCTAAGGAGGCAGAAAGACTGCAATACTAAATAAACTGATCATTTACTAGAAATGACTTGTTTGTCTACTTGTAAAGACATTTAGCCCGAACCTGTTTTTTTTCTGTATTCGGTAAATAAAATGCCAAATGAGTTGCTTCAATATGTTGATGATTATTTGTATTATGTTTGCATTTGTGATCCATGTGAATTCATTTAAAAAATTACCTTGCAAGCAGAAGTTAATATATTTAGGTTAAAGGTCCCATATTATGCTCATTTTCAGGTTCATACTTGTATTTTGTGTTTCTACTAGAACATGTTTACATGCTGTAATGTTCAAAAAAAACTTTATTTTCCTCATACTGTCGGCCTGAATATGCCTGTATTTACCCTCTGTCTTAAACGCTCCGTTTTAGCTAATTTCGACGGAATTGCGTTGCTAGGCAACATCTTGGGTCCATGTGTACTTCCTGTCAGTTGATCACATTCACATACACTGCAACCAGGAATAAACTGGGACACATTTAGAATGTTTACGTTTAAATCTGTGTAAAGGGTCTAAATATTGTAGATTTGTGACATCACAAATGGACAGAAATCCTGACAGCTTGTTTCAAATGCGGAGTTTCTGAATACGGGCTGTGTGTATTTCCCTGTGGATTGAGTGTTCCGATACTTTCACAGTATTTACATAGGACTTAAGCCTGCTTTATAATAAAAAAAAAAACATGAAAATCTCACTTTTTATAATATGGGACCTTTGAGTACAATTTGAAATTGCTTTTTGAATATTTGATTTGGTGTATTTCTAGTAAAATTAGACATTTTCTTTCTACCATATTTTCTTTTATGATCATTTTGTTTTGTGTTTAAGTCTCTTAAACAAATCATTGCTCACACACACACAAACAGTGTGACGGTCATGAATATGCAGGGGTCGGGATCAGGCCCCTTGTACAAACTGACAGGAAGAAAAATGATGCAACGTGCTGAAACATACCAAGAAAACACAGAGTCCTGCCGGCCTGGGAGTGTGTATGTACATGTACATATGGTATGGAAGCGAGAGAGGAGCTTTATGTTTGTGTTAGAGAGAGAGAGAGAGAGAGAAAAATCCACTACTCCGTGTGCGCATATATGAAGGAGCGAGAGACAGACGGCATGTGGCAGGTGCTGTGAATGCATGTGTGTACTGTGCATATGGCGGTGTTTACATGCTCGCAGCTGCACTTCTGTGAAGAGCCATCTACTAGCTTCCATTTAGCAGGCGGAAAATTTACATCCTCCTGAGCTGCAGTGTGCCCGAGTGCTGCTAAGTGTTTCCATCATTGTTTGGAAGAAGGACACTGGTACTTCCTAGGCGCTCGAAGGGGGTGCGCATTATTCAAGTGGCACAGAAATTGAGTAAATATACATATAATCAATGTCCAATCTGAGATTCATGAACCATGAACATGGGCCCTCTGGATATACTTCCACAGATACTGACTGTATTCAAAGCTACCTACTATATACTTGACGAATGCAGTATACAGTACATACTGCATACTGCGTTCCTCAGTAGTATGCAGTATGAAACAGTTCAAGTGATTTATTTTGCAGTATGCTAGGCCAGGCTTTAGACTTTAAACCAGCTCTTAAAGCTGCAGTTGGTGGAAATGGGGCAAATATGATTTAAACAAAAGTTATTTTTATAAAACACTATATCCTAGTAGTGCATGAGACAGTCTCTGTGTCCTCCGGTGCTCCTAACGGCATCTGCAAGATTTCACAGACCGGAGGAAAACAAGCAGTAAGAGCTGATCTGAGGTCTGCTGTCCATCTGCCGTCTATGAGAGCCGGTTGTCAATCACTCGCGATCTCTGATCAAACGGTCAAACTAGGCAGCGCTGATCAAATATGAATCAATATTATGTTACGTTAATGCCTATTTCTCTCCTCAAATGTTTTCAGAAACATCTTGTAGTGTACTGTTTAGTTTTAAAATGAGAAAGTTCGTGACCTTGGCAGCCATGTTGAGATCTGTTGAGGAAATACAAAGCTCCGCACTGGCCCACTAGCCAATAGGAATGCTCTGATTGGCCGAAGTCTCCCATCACGGCTAGATTTTCTAAAGCTTGAAAACAGAGCCATAAGGATGTGCAGAAGTCTAGTTTTCTCTCAGAACACTTGAATTACAATATGCTGAAAGGTTATTATGGAATTTTTGCCCGATGATGCCCAAAAATGTCTGCCTAGTGAAGCTTTTAAGCACTGGACAGAAAAAACAAACTCTATTGTAATATTATCGAAAACAACACGACTTTGATTTTTTTTGGTCCATGGTTTTTTAACATCTTTTCAACTCCAAAAAGGCAGATAACCACAGGTTCCCCTTAATTTTACAATGGACATTTGTGTTGTGATATTTAAATGAACCATCCATCAGCAGGGAAATAAAAGCCTAGTCTAGGAGTCCAGTCTCTAGAGAGAGCTCCAGCCAGCTCATAGCGGTCTGTGAACGTGACTGGGGCGGCTGGCAAGGAAGCGGCAGTTTGTGGAGCTTCTAAACTCCGAAAACATTAGAGCAAATGTTCGATTCGCCGTCTAATATCGTAAAACTGCCAATATTCAAAATCTTCACAGTTGATTTCTCAACTCAAAATCATTGTAGGAGCCAAAAAATTGTGCTGACACATACTGAGGTTGTGGCTTAATTCATTGTTAGGAACACTGGGTGGCGCTGTGTTAATTGCCTGACCCAGCCACGGGTATATAGGTAGGAAGAGTGTTGTTGGCGTCAGGGTTTTAGCCCGGGAGGGCAAAGGGTTTTTGACCGCAGTGACGCTGACAATTCTTTGCCGTGTTGCTGTTGTTTTGCTTGTTGTCGTGGAAACCGGACTTTCTTCTTTATTGCACTGTCATGAATAAATGTACTGTTATTCTGAAACCAATGAGCAGCCTGAGGATTGGTTTTGTTCAGCACAACATGCAGCTAATGGTAACATCAACAGCAAAAGCGCATCAGTCAAGGGTTAATCACCTCAGTAACTAAGTAATAGACTTAGCTCATACAATCATTTTGAGGTCAGAGGTCAAGGGGACCCCTTTGAAAATGACCTTGCCAATCTTTACCTCGCCAAAAGTTGCCCAACTTTTGAGCGTTATTTAACTTCCTTCCCGAAAAGCTAGAATGACATGATTGGTACCAGTGGATTCCTTAGATCTAGTTTCATATATCTGTATCTTCACCTCGTGAGCCAAAGCGAGACAGGAGGAGGATCTTTCTCCTGCTTTCTGTATATTAAAGCTATTCAAAGATATGCACTCTTACAGTGTTATTATATAACAAGAGACGTGCTGTGGGAGCTTTTGCTCTCTTTATCGGCTCGTTAGACATGATGGACAGAGGAAATGGAACCACACTTGAAAATAGTCCCTGACTCCCTGACTCACAATCTCATTCCTCTAGCGGTTCTCCCATTTTCCCTGTTAAACTGTGTAATTGAATACATTACATTCATCACAGAACACTCCAGCTTCTTTTTTTCCCCCATCTTCTCTTTGACACCTGGCTTCTGGGCGACCTCCACTTGACAATCGCTTTTCAATTTCCCCCCCCCAGAAGGAAACAGCAGCTAGGAAACGTTTCCACTAGGGAGATAATGTTCTGATATCAATTAAATAATGAGGGGGGTGGGGGGGGGGTGAACAAATGGCAGCCGCAGATGATGTGGGAATCCAGAAATTAAGCGGTATTTCCATTTAACCAAAGCTCTTGAAACGGTCTTCCCAGGTGTATTGGTTTCTGTGTCAAAATCTAATGAATCCTGTGCAATAAAATCCCCATACTACTTTCTTTTATCTTTAATTTGACGCCTGACTTTTGTGGCCGACCGCTGTTGTACAATCACACTCTAATTTTCCCCCAAAGCAAAATTTGCCCAGTCTCATGACACGCACGGCACCAATGATTAACTGTGAGCAATTACTATTTGAATAGGGGGGCCTTCTTTGTCTCCTCTCTTCGCCCCCATAAAAGACAGACTAGCTATTAATACTGAAGCACGACGTCGTCTTTGTGTGACCTGTCACTTTTACTGGGATTTCTCTATTCTGGAAACAGGGACACACCAGTCATTTAAACAGTCTGCATGAGTTTGAACACAGAATCACATCCGAGAACGTGCACGTGAACAGAAAAAACGTAGTAAATGCACACACAAATACATTGTTCTTGTTCATGACAATTGAAGAGAAAAGGGAGGGGTTGATTGTCTTACAAAACACAGCTCATCAAACAAAGACCATTCACAAGTGGCAGCTCTGACTGATAAACGCAACAGCTTCTCACATTAACACCGGCGATTGTCATCATCTTGTGATAGTTTTTAAATATCTTTTTGAAAAGCAGAGAGGATTATTTGAATTACAATTACGTCCCTCATCGCTGTCATAATCACAACCCTCTTCTCCAACAAAATGACGTTCCCATACAACTGAACTGCATTCTCAATTACGCTTCGAGGGAGACTTATTTTCTCCCGGATTACGGTTGCAGTTTTAAACAGTTTAAACACGTGGTTAATTGGTTGTAAATTGAAACAAAACAAAGCAAAATACGCAACAAACTCCTTTCTTAGGTTTAGGTAACAAAACTACTTGGTTGCCTTTATTCGATGTGCAAAAGCTCAGAAAATCACAAATCCAAACCACTAATTTAAGTTTAAATTCCTGCTTTCAATTGATTCAAGTAACATCCACCCAAAAAAAAAAATCAGCTATTGGCAACAAGTGTGGGCAACTGGCCAAGCCCTACGACTTAATTTGCATTTTACACCACCAGTCACACACCGAGAATTAACATAAAACACTGTATGAGTATATGAAGGTAGACTTTTTGTTTGTTCTGTAAGGGATTTGCATCTGTAACTGCATTAGGATTCATGGATATTACATTGCAGTACAATACATTCTGTTACACACAGACAGCACGTCTTGTGTTAAATTTGCATTAAATTTGGACGCCGACACTGTGTTTCATGTTTTGGCTGCATACTCATATTACCTTTAATATGAAATGACATGATCATTATGAGGATAAAGTGCGCACTGTCAGCTTTAATTTGTGGGTATTTTCCACACTATTGGAGATACCGTTTCATTTTTTTGGATCAACCTTTCACTGTTTTTTTTTTAAGGAGCCACTGTTTAGGTCTCATTAATGTTTCATAAATGTTCTCATTATTCATCGTAAGTTCATCGTTAAGTGAACCAATGGGACCTCACGTGATGGTCAATTGTTTTAAATCATGTAAGTTACAAATAATGGTGTGCACTGATGAACCCTAAATCAGAGTTAATACAGGTTTATAATGGTGGTAAAGTAAATGCAGATACTCATTTAAAGCATTAATTTAAAGGGTTTTTCTTTTATGAATTTCAGTAGTTAAAGCTTCAGTAGGCAGTATATTTTTGGCATCACTGGGCAACAATTCCATAATAACATTTCAGCATATTGTAATTCAAGTGTTCTGAGAGAAACCTAGACTTCTGCACCTCCTCATGACTCTGTTTTCAGGCTTTAAAAAATCTAGAGACTTTGACCAATCACAGGTCATTTCAGATAGAGAGCGTTCTTATTGGCTGTGCTCTAGCTGGTGGGTGGTTCTTGGTATTTCCTCAACTGATCTCAACATGGCTGCCGGGGTCACAAACTTTCTCATTTTACAGCTAAACAGTACACCACAAGATGATTCTGAGAACATTTGAGGAGAGAAATAGATATTACAGTAACAGAATATTGATTCATATTTGATCAGCGCTGCCTAGTTTGATCGGAGTTCGCGAGTGATTGACAGCCGGCTCTCATAGACGGAAGCTGGACGGCAGACTCCAGCTCGGCTCTGATCGGTTGTTTTTCCTCCGTTCTGTGAAATCTTGCAGATTCCGTTAGGAGCACCGGAGGACACCGGAACACACATGATTTTTTTGCAGATTACCTGTCTCATGTACTACTGTCAGGATATAGTGACCTTTTTATTGAATCATATTTGCTCCATTTCTACCTACTGCAGCTTTAATTCTTTTCAGCTTAATTCAAGCAGTAGCTGACGCTCAGATATGCAGAACATCGACATATTCTAATTGATTCTCTTCTTTTAAAATGTAACAAGTAAATATCAGTTTTTTTCATCCTTATTATCCTAACTACATTTACATCACATTTCAAACCTTCACACGGGCCTCAATGTATCATTAGCATTCCCCACAGGCTCTGTGGGCATCTGTAGGCTCAGTACGAGTGAAACAAACAAGTTCGTACGAGTCTACGTGTCATCTGACTATGTCTAAAAGCAAAAGTTTTTTTTTTTATCCCGTTCTACATGGTCACACAAGAAAGCCTGCTGATATCACCTCCTCCTGGCTGCAACCATAGACTATAAAATACAGGGGCTGTCAATCAATTAAAATATCAAATTGCGATTAATTGCAAATTAATCGCACATTTTTTATCTGTTGAAAATGTACCTTAAAGGGCGATTTTTCAAGTATTTAATACTCTTATCAACATGGGAGTGGGCAAATATGCTGCTTTATGCAAATGTATGTATATATTTATTATTGTAAATCAATTAACAACACAAAACAATGACATATATTGTCCAGAAACCCTCACAGGTACTGCATTTAGCAAAAGAAATATGCTCAAATCACAACTTGGCAAACTGCAGCCCAACAGGCAACAACAGCTGTCAGTGTGTCAGTGTGCTGACTTGACTATGACTTGCCCCAAACGGCATGTGATTATCATAAAGTGGGCATGTCTGTAAAGGGGAGACTCGTGGGTATCCATAGAACCCATTTTTAGTCACATATCTGGAGGTCAGAGGTCAAGGGGACCCCTTTGAAAATGGCCATGCCAGTTTTTCCTCGCCAAAATTTTGTTTGGTTATTTTGTCCTGGATTATCCCTCAAATTCAATTTAAGATCCCACATTTACCAATATCATCTGACCTTATCATCTCCCCGTTCCCGGAGACCAACTTGAGGTTTTAACAACGTATACTTGTCTCCATGGAAACTCTCCTATCCGTTTTGCTTTTTTTTTATGTGAATTGTGAATGCGAAGTACTTTGAAATGCAACAATGTGGTGATATAAGCCCTTCAAAGGAAAGCAATATTAGATATTAGGCTCATAAATATGCCATTAGCTGATTAATATTTAATCACAGAATCGAGTTTTACCATATTATGTGGCGGCGGAGGCCTCGGTTGGTTTGACTGAGTTTCAGATAGTGACTTCATAAGGTCAACCTCTCGACAGTGTCTTGCAGTCTGGGAAATGAGCTAAAAAGAGAAAGTGCTTGACAGCCCGATGAAAAGGCAAAAGAAAAACCTTCTTCTCTCCCTGGACGTCTTTTTTAAAGTCTCTTCTGTTTTAAACTCTTATGCGTCTCTCCGGCTTTTCTCCGTCTCCCTTGGCTCTCTTAATAAATACCCTCTCTCCAAACTTAACCTCTCCAACCTCTCTCCCTTTTTGTCTTTCTTTCTCCTCTCTATTCTTCTTCTTCTCTCCTTATGTTTCGTTCTCCTCCCTCCCTCCCTCCTTCCTCCCTCTCACTCAGGCTTTTTAAAGTGCCATTCTCCCTCGAGGTCTTTCCGTGTCATTACTCCAGTCCTGGATTCAAAATGTCATTAAAGTCATTGCTTTAGTCAGAATTCATTTCAATTAGACCCAGTTACCCTGGGACTCCCAATCGCTTCTTCTTCTTCTTCTACTTCTTCTTCCTCCCTTTATCTCCAGCCACAAATGGGAAGAGGGTGACATTGATGCTGAGAGAATGACCCCATATTACACTTTTCAGTTTACATACCAAATGTAGGCTATACTGTACACCACTGAATGTAATATTCCAGAAAGAAGCTGGTAATGATGCCAACAAAAAGTGTCCTGATATTACTGTATTGGCCCAAATTTACATTACCGTTCAACAGTTAGTAATCTCCTGCTACAAAGCTTGATTGGGTCCAAGGACTAGGGGGGAGAGTGGGTATGATTTGAACTTGTGGTGAAGGTGAGTCACCCCTTGTTTCTAGGCAACCGTAGACAAAATTGGTCACGTGACCACACATTTTGGAAGAGGAATCCATTTTCCTGACCCTCTGATGGACATCAGTCCATGGAATAAGTGGTGAGCACATTTAGGTTAAAAAAAACATGCTTAAAGTGTTTTTTTTTATGTTCAAGGAGTCATGATTGTTGTGTTTGACCAATACAGACAAGTTTGAAAAAATATCACACGTGTTAGTGCTTTAGGAAGTAACGATACGAGGCTATACTGTTAGCGTGACGTTAGCTCTACACTGCTGGATGATACAAGTTTGTTAAAATGGCGGGAGTGGGGTAATTTTAAGCCAAAAGGCCTGAGGTAAATTGAGCCATTTATTAAGAGATTATAGTTTTAACTTGTTATGTAAATCTCAATGTAAACTGCGATGGTTCATTAAAGGATAACTAAAAAGATGATCACATAGTTTAATCAACTATAAGTATTTCTAGGACGTGATTGGTTCACGTTTTACCACCATCTGACATGGCACACTCCTGAAGGAACCTCTCTTGGAAGAGCCGCTGCCTTTAGACACAATGTGGGTGAGTTCTTTGATAACCTCCCTTCAGTGATGGGCGGGTATGATTGATAGACTAGGCGCACTGCATATGACTAAACTTATCCTCTCCCTAGACTCAACTTACCCCTCATCAGGGGGCAAGTTGAGCCAAGAGACCACTTTTTTTTGTGTTTTGAAAATGTATTTTAGATCCAAAGTGATGCACCACATCCTGGAATATACGTACATGTTTTAGTTGGAGACATTACTGTCATTACCTCACTTTAAAGACGCCTCAAGTAAAAACTGGCTCAACTCATCCCACACCTCCCTACTATATATTTCTGAATGGTCTTTCATGCTTTTAGGGGATGTATAAAGCCCTCTTGACAAATAGGTTATTGTGTATGAAGGGCTTGTGTTGTACACAGAGAACAAAATGCTGTACTGACAACTGAAAGCAGCAGTAGGCGAGATCGGAGCAAATATGATTAAAAAAAGTTGTTTTTATACAACGGTCGCTATATCGTGACAGTTGTACGTGAGACAGGTTCTCTGAAAAAAAAATCATGTTCCTCTGTGTCCTCCGGTGCTCCTAACGGCATCTGCAAGATTTCACAGACTGGAGGAAAACAAGCAGTCAGAGCTGATCTAAGGTCTGCTGTCCAGCCGCCGTCTATGAGAGCCGGCTGTCAGTCGATCGCAAACTCTGACCAAACGGTCAAACTAGGCAGCGCGGATCAAATATGAATCAATATTCTGTTACATTAATGCCTATTTCTCTCCTCAAATTTTTTCAGAATCATCTTGTAATGCACGGTTTAGCTGTAAAATAGGAACAGCCAATAGGAACGCTCTCTCTCTGAAATGACCTGTGATTTGTCAAAGTCTCCCGTCATCCGAAAACAGAGCCATGCGGAGGTGCAAAAGTCTAGTTTTCTCTCAGAACACT
>CAKALU010014364.1:57722-70055 GCA_916700995.1 Hozukius guyotensis
GTTACATTAATGCCTATTTCTCTCCTCAAATTTTTTCAGAATCATCTTGTAATGCACGGTTTAGCTGTAAAATGAGAAAGTTTGTGACACGGCAGCCATCGTGAAATCTGTTGAAGGAACGCCAAGTTCCAAGCACAGCCAATAGGAACGCTCTCTCTCTGAAATGACCTGTGATTGGTCAAAGTCTCCCGTCATCCGAAAACAGAGCCATGCGGAGGTGCAAAAGTCTAGTTTTCTCTCAGAACACTTGAATTATAATATGCTGAAGGGTTATTATGGAATTGTTGCCCAATGATGCCAAAAATATACTGCCTACTGCCACTTTAAAGGGCAGAAAGAGACAAAGATCCCTCTGAGCCACAGTTGAATAAGAATAGAAGACCAGTCATTGGTAAAGACGCATCAAAATGTGTGCAGATTTAAACAGGAACAGGTTCCTCTTTCAGTGACAAAGTCACAATAATTTAGCCTGTAACAAGCTGGAATTAACAGCTGCAATGTGTTACTTTAGCAAAGCTGTCCTTCAGACTTCACAATAGAAATACAAGGTTAGTCTAGAGTTAGCACTGTTGGAATATCAGCTGGACATACTATGGACCGACAAACCTCAGTTGAAACCTCTTCAATCGAACCACTGAGTAGACTGCGGAGGGCCCAAAGAGAAACAGGTTCCTAAAACATTTAGAGCCCAATTGCACCGTTGTGGTTCAATAATGATCAATGGTCACTGGACTGGAACACAAATTCAAAATCCAAGTTCCAACAGTATTCTCCCTTGTCATGCAACACTGTGGGGACATCGACTAAATGGACGGCTGAGCTGTGTGTTAAAACGCTGCCTTTAAAAACTTCATAAAAGCTGTGGTGGTCTTATTTTTCTGAATTGTTTCTAAAAGACATGGCCTTAACGCTACTAAAAACAACACTCCAAATGTATTTTGTCCAAACAATGTTTGTTTGGCAACGATTTCAATATTTAAGTTACAAAATCAATGCACGAGATATTGTATTTTTACTTTGTAATGTTTTTAACCGTTTTTATATTGAATGTACATACTTGACTTTGGATTCTTTTTTGTCATCTTATTTAAATTGTTATTGATCTTATTTGATATTTTCTAAGTTTTACTTGATCATATGTCATTATTATAATAAAACTACTCCATTTGGAGTCATAATTATACAATTTAGTTTTTTTTTATTGATTTTATACTGTGCACAATGGTAGAATGTGATGATGCACAGGGTAAACGTCATGGCCAAAGGCTCCATTGTGTGCACATAGCCTCCTGTAGTGGATATCAGTAGTATTTTAGAGCCAGATTCCCTTTCAAGAGGTAGAAAACCCATTTGGCACACTTTGGGTATCCAAGTGGCCAAATGGAGAGTCCGCCTGGTCTTATCCTGACTAAAACCTTTGTAGAATCTATGTGCTTTGAGTTATTTATATCTGCTTTGGCGCAGTTGTAGTCAAGGAGTTGCTGAATGAATTCAGTGGCATCTCTGTGCATGGCATCATTGCTATAATGGTGTTATCCACTGTCTAATCTAGAAAAGGCTTTTTTTTCCGATTTTAGGCTTTTGAGGATAAAAATGTAAATTTTTCCTACGGTTCATCACAATTTACTCAGGCATAGTAACAGTCACAATGTTACTGACACTGGGGATGAATTCTCTGAGGTCTTACCTATCCATAGAGACCAAGATCTAGCATATAGACCTGGTAGTTGTGGAGCTATTCTTGATTTATTTTGGGTATGTCTGTCTAGGCGAACCACACATTCCAGCATCCCTAGGGGCTTAAGAGGTTAAATCTTCTTCTTTTGAAATTATTTCAAATGTAAATAATACATTTGGTGTCTGAATTATACTCCTTTTTTAATCTCTGTTAAAATAGCCATTATTGAAGGAAAGAAGACAACATCAATATTAACCATTTTTCCAACACCTGGTTTGGGAAAAACACAACACACTTTCACACTAGTCACGTTGGGAAAGTTTTTCTGCGAAACTGTAATCCACGGAGAGGAGAGTCCTCATCCTTGAAGCGTGAAAAAACGTGCAATACATAATATGAAAACCCACACACTTTCTGTGCTTCCCACGTGCAACCTGTACATACATAGAGTGTGATTCAGATCACACACTTCACATCTGTCAAGGGGTTTGAAATAATGATGTTGTTAGAAAGCAATGTACGTGTTATTATCAACATCCAGGCGAAACAGCTGTCAGCCAGAGAGGACATCTGCAAGATGAAGAGGGAACACATGCAATATTAGAACATGTGATTACTTATAAGGACCATTCATTTAAATTCGACCATATATGATATGGTGTATTGAATCTCCTGTTCCCATCAGTATTGATGTTATTATTATTATTTAACAACTGTTTACTACTGACCATTTATGGATGTGATATGATTACTATCTTTGTTGTATGGCCTGACTCAGGTTAAACACTTTGCAACAAATTTTCAATTTCTGCTTCAACAAGTTGAGGTTTTTCTGGGGTGAATAACTTACGGTATCGGATCGGTCCAAAGACTGGCGTAGTCGCCAACACCCGATCCCGATTTTTGGGCAGTATCGGATTAATTTCCATTACTGGTATCGGTATCGGAACAACTCTACTTATAAGGACCATTCACTCAAATTTGACCATATATTGAATCTCCTTCTCCAGCTGCTCCATCAGTATTGCTAAAAGAGGCCTTGGGTGAAGGGCTGATGTGGGCAGAGTCTTCTGTCAAGTCACTTGTCAGGTCGAGATATACTGGGTGATAAACGTATAGCACTTAAATGTTAATGCAAGCCGTTTCTGGAGATGTTTCTTAGGATTCCTCTTAGAATATCTGCACTTGGAATAAACCAATAGCGGGTTAGGTTGGGAAGAAAGAGGAGATCGTATACAGCCGCAAAGGCAATCTACCATCCATTGTGCAAAGTGAATCTGAATGCAGATAGGACATTTTCTTTCCAAGGACGGTAAACAAAGTCTGCAAGAGATGGTGCAGCCACAGCGCACCATTATGGAAATAAACTCACATAACGTAGGTCGTCTTTATGTGGTGAGGGTGAGGAGTGTTGTTGCAGGTCAGGAGGGTGAAGGTGAGCGTTGCTTGTTGTTGCTGTATACATGTAGGTTTGTACACACAGGCTGCAGTGGGCGTCAGCGTAAATCATGAAGTAAAGCATCAAGTCCTCACTAATTAAGAATCCGAAGCTTCGCTACATTCAGTGTGAATGTTTCTACATCAACGGGAAGTAGCAAATGAACAAAACAATAAAGTCCAAACTGTCTCCTGAACAGCAGAAAGAGTGTTCCCCTGATCATGTTTCCACATAAAGAGCTCTTTCATCTCGCAGACAGTTCTGCAATCCTGAATCTGATGAAATTACTTTGTGTCTCGTGGACCAAGGCCAGTTTCCATGACAGCATAACCAAAATGTTGTGAGGCACACAAAATTCAATCCAAGATAATTCAATGTTAACTTCAACCACAACAGTGCTGTGTCTCAATTTGCATACTTGTGTAAATACACTTGCTATTTTGAGTGTAGAAGTGCGTTCGCCCTGCAAGTATGGCAAAATGCGGCGCACTCTAAGGGCGTATTCACACCTGCCTTGTTTAGTTCGGTTGAATCGAACCCTGGAGCGTTTACCCTCGTGATGCGGTTCATTTGGGCAGGTGTGAACACAGCAATCGCCCTCAGGTGCGCACCAAAACAAGCGAACCGAGACCTCCTTCCGATCCGACCAAGATCCGGCCCAACTGGAGAAAGCATTGCGCCTTTTGGATTAAACCAGCTCTGGTAGCAAGCTGCGCTGTGCAACAACAACAACATTACTACAAAAGAGCCTTCGCTTGCCCTCGCTATTTACATCAGTACTAAACAGGTGTAACGTCAGGCTGTGTTGGAGACCACGGGCGTACCTGATGGATCTTCAGAAATAGTTTCGGCCGATGAGCACGTTACAGTTTAGGAGGGTTAATGCACGCCGCCTCCTGAACTGTCTTGATATGCGCCTTCGGCGACTCCAGTGCATCAATACATTGTTTTCCAGTCGCGCCTCATTTTCAAACTGTATCGTCTGTTTTTAGTGAAAAATTTCTAGGAAGATAAAAAAAAAGATGACCAGGGCCAAGATCAAGCCGTAGTTGTCCCTCCATTGTTGCGTTCTGGAAGTCTGCTCCTCTTTGATAACTTCCGGGAGTTTTCCAGTGTGGAAATTCTGACCAATTAGAGAGCAGTTTCTTTGCGCACCAAAATTTTGGTCAGCTTGTAAATGCTGCCGTGTGAACACAAACCAAACTCGAGACAATATGCAGCATTGTAACAACTTGGTCCCTGATTCGGACCAGAGCAAACAAACTACAGGTGTGAAAACGCCCAAAGTACCCAGATGTTGAACTCAAAACGGTGTGGAACACTGGAAACTTCTTACCCTCAACGGTCGCCATCTTTGCTACGTAGCGTAAGGTGATTGGCCACCAACCTATTTAAAATTTGTGAAAATTGCAGACAAGGAAGCTGCAGTGGTTACGATTTTAACGGTGAACACCGAACTATACAAATTTAAGTGTTTTTTTTTTTCTTCACAAAGTACCACTACACTGCAGTCGGATACCAGCCATTATTGGGTTAATTTCAGCATCGTGGTCGTGTTTTCCTTGTATTCATATTTCCCCTTTTACAGGTAAGAGAGTGTTGAAAACATCTTCTGTAATTCACGACAGCTCATTCATGTTACGGGGCTTGAATAGATGGTAATTATTAGACGGGAGCTAGCATCATTCGTGCTGGGTCGAGCTCCGTTCAGTTAGAGCGAGGAGAGCGAGCGGTTGTTTAAGAACTTTCCTTTTATACAACTTACAAAGAACTGTGGCACTGCAGGTGTACAGAATGTAATGTTGAAGATCAAAAATGTGTCTTTGACTGATAATTGTTACTATAGTACATGGATTTCCCCCTTTACAGGGCCTTAACACATACAGCCTGTACAATAGAGCTGCAACTAACGATTATATTTATCATGGATTAATCCATTGATCGTTTCATTGATTAATCGATTGATTATTTGGTCTATAACATTTCATAAAAAAGTAAAAAAAAGAAAAGAAAAGGACATCTGTTTCCTCCATGTTTATTGGGCAGTGGTGGCCTAAAGGTTAGAGAAGCGAGCTTGAGACCGGAAGAAAACCTCTGACTTGGGTTCAGGTAAGAAAAAAAGTTAGGGTTAGGGAAAAAATCATGGTTGGCCTTAAAATAAGTACGTAAACTAAGTAAAATATGTACGAAATAACGTAACACAACTGCAGAAAACAGGTCACAAAAGTCAAATAAAAATCACGTGACAAACGTCACTAATGTAACTAACAAAACAAAACACCGGTCTCGAACGCGGCTCTTCTGGTTAGAAGTCCGGTATTTGTTTGTACCCCCCCCTTTATAGTTTATATTTCGGACACTATCGCGGTCAGAAATATAAACACCTGGCAAAGTACTCAAAAACAGCTTTGTGATAGCTCCCGCTACAGTAGGTGTCTCTAGTAACACATTTTGCCATGATGACACACACACACACGCAGACTCACAAGGTGAAAATAATACCAGCCACACGCTGTTGCAGCTGGTAATAATAAGGAAATGTTGTGAATCAACATATCTGCCTCACATACATATGTTGATACTGAACGTATCAGTAAAATGTTCGCTGTGTTTCATTTGTTTTTCACCAAAATATCCAACCTTGCAGTACAATACCTGATTGTAGTGACTTCAGCATTATTCAACTATGTTCATGGTTAAAGTTAGGGAAAAAATTGTGGCCCGGTTTAACAAAGAAAAAGTCTGCAGTTAATTGAGTCCCAATGTACCAATGGACCTACATCCCATTTGTCCAACAGCCTGTTATCCCAAAAACAAACTCCCATTGCTCCGACAATACTCGCTCTCCCTGCATCAAACAGAAGCACATGGCTAACTATAATGCAAAATGACGCCATTGGACCTTTTCCGGTTGCAATATTTTTTCCCTACTATGACGAAGGCATGGCCCTCCCGACATACAGCAGTGAACCTGAATGGAATATGTAGTTATATTTCTGTGACATGTCACATAGCTTCCTTTCAAATCAACAACCATCCTGGTGCTAAGAAGTTTTTCAGCGCAAAAGTAGTTAGAGATGTGGGAATAATAAAAAAAGGTGCTTCACACAATGGGAACCATAATTTTAGTTTAATTTAATTTTGATATATTTTTTGGTAGGCTATATAAAAAAACTAAACTTGATTGCCAGGAACAAAAATTAAAGTACTAAACCATAATGAACAAACAATATTTGTTTTGTTCCACAGCGATGATTTCTTTATTAGAAAAACCAGACATCCAGTTTAAATTCTGTTTATTTCTCTGGAACTGTGTGTGCGTGTAGTGCTTTAATTGTGTTCCTCTGTGGTTAGTGTGTGTGTGTGTGTGTGTGTGTGTGTGTGAAGAGGTTTAACGGTGAGGAAGCTCAGCAGTGTTCTCCTTTGTCTTGATATCAGCAATAATCTCCCATTAGTCATTTCTATCGCCAGGCTGCGGTGGTGGAGCAAGGACACCGGGGGGAAAGAGCTGGAGAGAGACAGAGAAGATAGAGAAGGGTTAGGAGGAGGTGGAGGAAGAAGAGAGGGGAAGAGAATAGAAAGAATGAGAGTGGTAGAGAAAGAGATACAACAGAGTGATGACAAAGAGAGCACAGAAGTTGAAAGAGAGATAAGAGAGAGGAGGGTGACACGGCAGAAAGAGGGGTTCAATAATAGAGATGAGAGGTAGAGAGAAGAAAGGGAGATGGGAAAGATAAGTGTATAGGTTGGCAGACAGCAAAGCAAAGTTCTCATCCCAACTCCTCACATACTGACGCTTTGTCAGACCACTCGGCGTCACTTTTCGGTTGCAGTAAACACGTGCTTAATGTTGTCAATTAAACAAAAACACTTGCTTATGTTTAGGCAATAAAAGCACTTAGTTAGGTTTAGGTTAGGTTTAAAACTACTACGTCTGTACAGTGAAAATGTGACCTGATGTTGTGAACACGGGAC
This sequence comes from Hozukius guyotensis, assembly GCA_916700995.1. Classification (NCBI taxonomy): domain Eukaryota; kingdom Metazoa; phylum Chordata; class Actinopteri; order Perciformes; family Sebastidae; genus Hozukius; species Hozukius guyotensis. The sequence goes on from CAKALU010014364.1 coordinate 64,814, forward strand.
ACGAACGAATGGCTGGTTGGAACCTGAAAGTGAAACTTAACGCACGGGACACAAACAGCGGTCTCCTGGATGAAAGCCCCGTGTTTGTTGGACCCGTCCACCTCCGCTCACACAGGGCTTTCGTCCAGGAGGCCGCTGTTCTTGTCCCGTGCGTTAAGTTTCACTTTCACTTTTACAATCAGCCGTTCGTTCGTGTCCCGCGTTCACAACTTTAAATGTAATTTTCACTTTACAAACATTGTGATTTTAAGCTCAACCATGATGTTTTTTTTTCCTAAACCTAACTAAGTGTTTTTGTTCGGATTCTAGGGCTGCCGATCGATTAAAATATTTAATCGCAATTAATCGCATGATTGTCCATAGCTAATCGTAATGAATCAAAAATGAATTGCAAATTTTTTACCTGTTCAAAATGTACCTTAAAAGGGAGATTTGTCAAGTATTTAATACTCTTATCAACATGGGAGTGGGCAAATATGCTTGCCTATGCAAATGTATGTATATATTTATTATTGGAAATTAATTAACAACACAAAACAATGACAAATATTGTCCAGAAACCCTCACAGGTACTGCATTTAGCATAAAAAATATGCTCAAATCATAACATGGCAAACTGCAGGCAACAGCAGCTGTCAGTGTGTCAGTGTGCCGACTTGACTATGACTTGCCCCAAACTGCATGTGATTATCATAAAGTGGACATATCTGTAAAGGGGAGACTCGTGGGTACCCATAGAACCCATTTTCATTCACATTGAGGTCAGAGGTCAAGGGACCACTTTTTAAAATGGCCATGCCAGTGTTTCCTCGCCAAAATTTTGTGTAAGTTTGAAGCGTTATTTAGCATTCTTCGCAACAAGCTGGCATGATCGGTACCGACGGATTACTGAGGTTTTTATTGTGTCATATGATAGCAGTATCTTCAGCAAGCTTTAGAACAGAGCCCGCTACAACCTCCGAAAGATCGATAGCGTTAAAGAAATTAGTGGACTACTAGTGGTTATTATCGCATTAACTTTGACATTCCCAAATATATATACTGTATATATATATATATATATACAGTATATATATGTTTTGTTTTTTTATATAAAGAAATACCAATATATGACAGCTGAGGTAGTGCTGAATGAGCTTCAGTTGAAAGAAAATGATTTATTTGGCACTTTTCAACAGGACGCCTGGCCAAGAAAGAGACAAAAAAGACAGGAGGGGGGGGAGCGGGGTGACAAGTGCTGTGAACACTGTGCCACCTCTAATAAGAACTCTGGCAGAGGTAAAGATTAAATGGTTTGACCGGAAAGAGATGGCGAGAAAAAAAAGGACAAAAAAATGCAGCATTGCAGCACACAAAGAAAAGCCTACCAAAGAGTACCACCCCAGACACTGAGAGATAAAAGCATACCACACGCTATCAGTAATGAGACGTCCCTGAGACTGCAACAACTCCCTCACTAGACCAGTACTGAGCTAATGACTCCGTACTAATTGTAATGGTTGCAACATAACAGGAAATGTAACAAACACAGTTAATTAAATTAGAAACAAGTGGTGCCAAAACCCAGGTTAGAATTAATTTGGAATGATTAGAACTCAGTGTCATTAACACATTGTCAGAATTTACCATGCCATACTCCCACAAACTGGGTCGGGTCAGAAATCCGTCCTGTGTATGGAGCCACAGCTATACTGCAGTCGGCAGAGGAGCAACTGCAGGAGGTCAATTTATTAGAACTAAATTGTATGCTGAGCGCAATTATCTCCCTGTCAAACTAGTGTGAAATGCCTACAGTATGCAAATGAATAGTTTTACATAACACTCATCTGACAATGTTGAACTCTATATCTCATAGACATTTACTAGATATTTGCACTGACCCGAGCAGGTGATCCATTTCACGACGGACCGAGGCTAACGGCCAGACAACAGCCCTTTTTCACAGAAGCCATGTAACACAAGGAATTTTCAACATTTATGTCCACATCTTATTTTGTGAATTGAGTCATCACCGCAGGCTGCGGTCACTCGTAAAAAACAACAGAAGCTGCCGAATAAAGGTGAATTTAGTGGCCCTGTAACTGAATAAACGCACCATCATCATACCTCAAACTAGGGATGCACCGATACCGATACCAAGACGGATCGGGTGAATTGGAGACATCGCCGTAGACCCCTGGCGCCTTTTACGTGGGCCGAGCCCCGCCCTGGGTGCACGGCGCGGTTTGGGCGCACTGAGGACAGTCCGCCCCGGTGTGGCGAGGTCCGGGTGGGGGAGCGCAGTAAAGCCGCGGCCGCGTACCACCGTTGCCCCGAGCCTTTCCAAGCGGACCTAGTCGCGGCGCATCGCCTCATATGCGGGACTCCCCAGCCTGCCATGTGTCGCTCACACCCTCCAGCTGGCTGTTAACGAGGGTCTTTTGTACAGAGAAGTACTCGTATCGGTACTCGGTATTGGCGAGTACCCAAATGTAAGTACTTGTACTTGTACTCGGTCTGAAAAATCGCTGGTATCTGTGCATCCCTACCTCAAACACACTGCCACACTGCCGGTAAATCTCGTCATCACTCACTATCTCTGCCAGGATTGGGTTAACCTTGCCTGATAATCCAACATGTTTGTCATCCCAACTTGTCACATACATCACATATGGTGCCTTCAAATGGGGTTGTGTTTATCGTGGTAACGAGAAGAGTCCATATGAACGCCCCCTCCCCCACCCCCCTTGAGGTATTCACAACCTCGTATGTGGAAAGTTTGTGACGAAAGAAAACGAGTTGTGACGTGTTTGTTGACGTTGTCAGAAATGTCCGAGGCCATGGAAGTAAATGTTTTGGTACATAATAAGTGAATATATTGTATATATTCCCAACGGCCTCATCTTTGTCCTCTGTCATTATGCCTTTGCATTTCCTGCATTATGTTGTCCACTTGCTAGCTTGCTAAATTGTTAGCCTCTGTGGCTTCTAGACGCCGACAGCAACATTAATATTGCCGTTGCTTAGCGGCGGTGTTCTCACGACTTAACCACTCGAACTTCAGGCATATCGTGTACACGACTTCCCGTGTTGTAAACATAAGCTCACGAGTTTCATTTGAAGGCACCATTAGGCACGCCCCTTGACATCACATTATTTTCGGCATCGAAACCACTATAGTTACCCTTGGTGTCACTTTAGGAAAAGGCACCAAAACCTTTTTGGAGAGGTGTAAGAAAGAACTACATGGTTGGGCTTAAAACCATACTACATTTGTACAGTGAAAATGAAAATGAACGTTGTGAACACGGGACACTAACGAACAGTTGATTCTAATTCTACAGCAGCATACTGCTTAATTGCGGTATTCGGCTGGGCATTTACTGTGAAGTTACAGTTAAATGCAGTAATTCTACAGCAGCATTCTGCTACATCACAGTAATATACTAACATAACTACTGTGACCTCACAGTATACAGCTGTCATTTCACAATACCTTACTGTAAAAATGATACAGTACCTTACTGTGAAAGTAATGCAACTAGTAGCCAGTAATTTACTGTGAATGTACAGTGAAATAATTTAGAGTGCATGGTTGGGCTTAAAACTACTACGTTTGTACAGTGAAAATAACACTGAACATTGTGGCTGAAAGACTTGTGTTTTTTGGACCCATCCACCTCCCCTGCCGCCCACCCAGTGCGTCTCTTTTTGCTCTTCAAACTATGTCACCACACTACCGGTGCGCTTTCTTGGAGCGTTTATTGTTGCCACGGATGGGTTTACGTTATAGTTAATGGAACGCCCGGTGCGTTTCATACCGGCGCTAAAGTGCTCCTTGTGCAGCAGACCGAAGGCCGACAGCCGTAACAAAGCGTCTGTGTTTAACCGTTAGCCTTTTCTTTTGTTTTGCCCTAACCAATTAGTAACAAGTGGAGTCTTTTTCAGTCAACATAGAAGCAGTGGTAGCGACTGCTAGGAGCAATTAGTTTTTTACGAAAATGGCAGTATGAGAATGCAGTTTTTATGCAGTTTAAGAATTGTTATTTCTGTAAATTTACTTTCAACAAACCGCGCGGCTGTGTCGACATCTTTGTAGCGATTTTCTGTTGCTAATTTTGATGGATGTTGCTAGGCAGTTAGCTATGAAAGAAGGTTACATCACCATTCTCAATCCTGTCCACAAAGCACAACACACCAGACCTATTTGAATACCTGCCAAGTATTTCAAACCAGCAGCTCCAGCAGCTGTAAATGTTAACATCTCTTCTCTTAATACAGCCTGAAATGGTGTACCATTACTTTTTACAGCATCTCATTATGACTGTACGAGTATAACAACAACGCCTACAACACCCCTGTCTGTTCAACTTTTACCGCACTTCTTTGTCAAAGCAGCATTGCTCATTCTTGCACTTTAAATATTTTACTCACATGACTCATCTTTAATAATGTAATAGCTTTCCTTTACAAGAAGACTTGAAGTTAATAGGAGGGATTAGGCAAGGTACTGTGCATAGGTTCAGCACAAAACGTTAATCTGGCCACCTGAGATAATACGGAACAGGAGATAAGGGATGTAGCGTGTTCATATTAATTGAGGTGTTTAATGTTTGGGGAGTGATTATTAATGGAGGTGTTTGTGAGGTTTCATGAGGATAATAATGAGAAATGCTGAGCAAATGTCAGTTAGTCACAAATTCTCACCTACACTTTGGCAGCCCAGTCACTAGTGGACAAAGTCATTTTCTGATTTGGAAGACATTAGTGAGATGTAATATAACACATAACACAAGACATAAGTCATTGTTTTGTGTTGTTAATTGATTTACAATAATACATATATACGTATATTTGCATTAAGCAAGCATATTCACCCACTCCCATGTTGATAAGATTATTAAATACTTCAAATCTCCCTTTGAGTTACATTTTGTACAAATAAAAAAATGTGCGATTAATCGCGATTAAATATTTTAATCAATTGACAGCCCTAGAATTATTGTGACTGTACTCACCAGAAAAAAAATAACAGTAAATGAATGTGCATGTATGTGGGTGGGTTTGTTGTTGAAGGCCTTTAAAAGACAGTCAGATTCATTTAGACCAAGTTTGGCTGTTTCCATTGTCTTTTAGGCAGGATGCTCCATTAAAGAGCTTCAGAAGTCAAATCTACTTCTCTCTCTCTCTCTCTCTCTCTCTCTCTCTTTCTCTCTCTCTCTCTCTCTCTCAAAGTCTCTCTTTCTTTTTCATTGCCACACTT
>CAKALU010014381.1:0-10424 GCA_916700995.1 Hozukius guyotensis
CGGGTCTTAATCTACCTGGGCGGGTCTTAATCTATCTAGGCGGGTCTTAATCTATCTAGGCGGGTCTTAATCTAACCAGGAGGGTCTTAATCTGCCTGGGCGGGTCTTAATCTACCCGGGCGGGTCTTAATCGGCCTGGGCAGGGTTTAATTGACATGGGCGGGTCTTAATCTACCTGGGCGGGGCTTAATCTATCTAGGCGGGTCTTAATCTACCTGGGCGGGTCTTAATCTACCTGGGCGGGGTTTAATCTATCTAGGCGGGTCTTAATCTACTGGGCGGGTCTTAATCTACCCGGGAGGGTCTTAATCTATCTGGGCTGGTCTTAATCTGCCTGGGCGGGTCTTAATCTACCCGGGCAGGTCTTAATCTACCCGGGCAGGTCTTAATCTGCCTGGGCGGGTCTTAATCTACCCGGGCGGGTCTTAATCTGCCTGGGCAGGTCTTAATCTACCCGGGCAGGTCTTAATCTACCCTGGCAGGTCTTAATCTACCCGGGCGGGTCTTAATCTACCTGGGCGGGTCGGGTCTTAATCTGCCTGGGCGGGTCTGAATCGGCCTGGGCAGGGTTTAATTTACCTGAGCAGGGCTTAATTGACATGGGCGGGGGAAACAATGGGATAAATTGGTTTTAGACTTTGTGACAAAAAGCCTTTACCATGTTTGCTGCAGGGCGTATGTCTTTGTATTTATCTTTCCGCACACACCTGATGGTCTTGTATTGTTCCTATGTTGGCATATGCGACACTTGTATAATGTGCCAAACCTTGTATAATGTCATTCTCCAGCCTGATAAGGCTCTGACATTGTCCCACAGGGCCAGACAGTCTCTACCCTGGGGTTGGGGAAGAATTGTGCATTTATGGTGGTTGCTTATTGTGCAGGTTCATTAAGGTCCCCGACTGTAATCAATAGCAATGTCAGTAGGTGGGATACAGAAGAGAATGCTAACAAGAATGTGTGTGTGTTTGTGAGAGTGAGAGCGAGCGAGCTGTGTGTTGGTATCAGCATCTCCAGCAGAGGTGGAGCAGCCTTTCATGCGATGATGGATTTGCTCTCAGATCTGAGCTTTTGAATCCAGACACGGTTTGCAGTGATAAACAGGCATTAGACTAATCGTCATGGGCTTCACGGTGCTGAAAAAGCAGCATCTAACAGCAGCCATCATCATAGTCTATCTGCACATCTGACAGTGATTTTTTGTCATTTTGGGGTCATTTTCTTAGCGCGCGTAAATATTCATGAGGCAGTTGTTATTTTACTTTTGTTCTTGTCGAGGCACGAATGCATCACTGTAGTTGTTAAAGCTGCAGAGTCAATAAATCTTGTCAAGCCACATCAAGAAGCTACATAAATGTATAATGTATATTGAATGATTGGGAAAAGTCTGCACTATAGGACTGCACATTTTACACTTTTATTGTAAAATGTCAAAAAACAGTGAAACAATTCCATAGTGCTGACCTGAATGCTCAGTAATCTTCGGTAATATTCGAAAGCTTCGTTTTTTTTAATTTATTTATTATATATATATATATATATATTTATATATACAGTATATAAACTGGGAAAAAAAAGTTTGGAAACTTCTGTTTGGTGGATTATTTCTCTGTTGTTACAATGCTAATTGGCATTGTATTTTACAGCGTTGGAAAGCCTGTTTATTTACCTTCACAATGATGTCCAACTTGTAAGGATCACGCATTTGTGGGATGAGTAGCACAGCTGATTATGTGGGTAGCGCCCAAGAAAAATTTGCCAAAATGCTCTGCCAATGGTAAACAGTGTATTCTCCTGTTGGTATTGACTCTTGTTTTGAGTTGTTTGGTGGATTGGATGATTGGACTCTCTATCAGTAACAAGGAACAAACAAGACATATTGGCTATTTTACACTTTATTCATTTAATACACAGTCAGGAGCCTCAGTAGCGGTTGGAAGATCCATACGCAGCCACAACAGCCTGGCACCTCCTCCTCATGCTGGTCACCAACCTGGTCACACGTTGCTGTGGGATGGCGTTCCATTCCTCAACCAGGATTCATTGCAGGTCAGCCAGCGTGGTTGTGTTGGTCACTCTAACACGTACAGCACGCCCAAGCTGATCCCACAAGTGTTGAGTTGGGTTGAGGTGTGGACTCTTGGCAGGCCGTTCCATTCTCTCTACTCCCACATTGTGGAGGTAGTCTGTGATAACCCTGGCTCTGTGGGGGCGAGCTTTGTCATCTTGGAGGATGAAGTTAGGTCCCAGATTGTAGAGATATGGGATCGCCACTGGCTGCAGAATCTCATCCCGATATCTCACTGCATTGAGATGGCCTTCAATGATGACAAGCCTTGTTTTGGCAGTGAGGGAGATGCCGCCCCACACCATGACACCACTTTTCTGTCAGCGAAGGTGTGTGGGTGTGTGTGTGTGTGTCGCCCTTGTAGTTTCAGCAGGTAAATCAGCTGTTCCAGCAGCGGAATATATCGTTATTCAAACCCGACAGAAACAAAATAAAACTCACCAAAAACCATCTTGCTTTGTCTTTCCACCGGCCTCTTCCACTGTTCCAACATTATGGTTGAAATAAACTCTTAATCCATAGCGTTAGATGGGAAAATGTGCCGACCCTACATGCCGTTTTCCCCCACTGTGTCTCTCTCTCTCCCCAGGGTTGTTGGTATGCGGCAATTTTCAAAAAATCATCGACTAGTTCCCAGTGATTATCGGATAGTATTTTTGCTTGGAATGCACGTCCCTACCTTAAACTACGTCAGTCGACAGTTGACGTGGATGTGTTTACATTGGAGATAGTTGAAAGCCTGGTGCGTCTCATACAGACGCTAAAGGGTACTCGACGAGTTGGGAGTGAGTATGGGTCACTTTATTCGAGTCGTAACAGCAATTCGATCTTCATGGGAAGGTAACAGTCATGAAATCCTTTCAGGTGGCTCCTTAAATCCTCACATGTAGTAGGTGATACATCTGATATATACTCGCCAACAATGACAGAGTGCAAGTGTACGCGCGAGCAGTATTTCGCCCGGCTTCATCAAATAAAGAAAGTGTAAAGGAGTGTGTAATGCTCTCCCAGAGCTGCTCATCTGCTCAAATACTCAAGCCCGTTTCACTCTCCCCCTGCAGGAAGGCTAATGACAGACATGTAAGTAGGCAGCGTGACCTGTTCTGCTGCACATGGAGTATATTTGCTGTGGTTTTAGCTGCAGCTTCTACGCTCAGCCCCCGGGGCGCAAATACGTCTGCCGCGCTCCAGCCCAGGGAGCAGCAATCTGACAGGCAGTGCAGACCTAATCCAGGCCAGGTCTGGGGCTGTGTTTGGTATGCATCCCTTAGGTATGGAATAAATACAAGGCCGGTAAGCAGATCTGCTTGCCTGGACGACCGCAGGGGAGTGGAGGGCTTTCCATCCTTGCGTTACATGCCTTGACGGGGTGTCTCTCATCCATATATGTAACCTCATAACATTTTTGAGCTTTTCACAAATAAGAACGGCTTTGATCTCCCGTGGAAAGTAATGCAGTTTTAATGTCCAACTTCAAGGGCCATTAGCTGCATTTTTATCAGTTAGCGCGGCTGCTTGGCAAATTTGTGAATGTCAAGTCAGGGGGTGTTGCTAGCCTAGAGGTTAGAGAAGCGGGTTCATGATTGGAGGCTTGTCAGGGTGAGTTCCTCGCTGGGAGAATGTGGGCGGGGAAAGTGGATGAGTAACGCTCTTCCCTCCCACTTCAGTTGAGTTACCTTTTAGCAAGGCACTGAACCCCCTAAAAGTAGACAAATGAGATTATACAAGAAGCCGTTAAATTATATAAATATGGTGCAGTGACTTTTGGAGGTTCTGCATTGCAATTTATCCTCATACAACGGTTCGTGTGATATTTTACGAAGAGTTATTAGTTATTTTTTGCACGTTTTCCTGCGAATGTCCAGCAACACGTGACGCACGTGTCAATTTCCGCTCCAGTCTTTCCAAAATAAAACTACTTAGTTAGGTTTAGGAAAAAATCAACTTGGTTAGGCTTAGGCAGCAAACTGGCACTTAGTGATGATATGATATCTTACAAAGTTATTCCTCCGTTTGGTTTGTTTTCCACGTGTTACATGCATACAGTCTTTTCAAAATAAACTTCTGTCTTCACAGGAAACAACTTCATTAGGTTTAGGCAGTAAAACTACTTAGTTAGGTTTAGGATAAAAAAACAACTTAGTTAGTCTTAAGCAACAAACTACTTAGTCAGGTTTAGGAAAAGATTGCGGTTTGGGTTAAAATAACACCGCAAGTGGCGTAACTTAAGTTACCCTTTGTTAGAAGTTACCCTTAGTTATCCTAAACAACAATGCTGAAATTATGTTAACAGTTTAAAACAATGTTAATATTCAACACAGTCTCACGGCAGTTCGTGAAGTCATGAAATTGAATCTATTTGATTCGTCTATATAGACGCGAATTCCATTTTTTTTCTCGACTTTCAATAATGGATTTTTCGTGCGTTTTCCTACAATTGTCCAGCAACACGTGACGCACGTATAAATTTAAAACGCCATTCTCCTGGGGGAAAGTCCTGTGTTTTGTTTGATCCATCCATCCACACCAGCCTCCTCCTCCCTACACAGACTTTGTCGCTCTTTTTACTAGTATATACTATACTACTTCCTCAGCGGCAGCCCTGCTCGTCCTGGCCCACAATCATATACGAATTACAGCGCATTACTTTTCGTAGGTATAAGTGCGAACAGTGAACGAGAACAGCCTGTTGTTGTTTGTTTTTTAATAAATCAATCAATAAATAAATACATTTTGAAAAATTACAGCTGCGTTCGGGTCGGGCTCAATCGGGTTCGGGAAGAGAATCAAAGCTCTGATACCCAGTAAGTCTGCAACTAAAGATTACTTTCATTTTTCATTAATCTGACAATTGTTTTGCTTAATCATTTGGTCTCTAATTTAGTGAAAAATGGCCACTGTAGGATGTTTGACAACTTTGCTTGAAAAATGACCCCCGATTATGATGACTTACTAACGATTAATTGATTATTATAGTGCTCATTTATTTTTCTGTCAATTAATTCATCAACTACTGATTTAAAAAAAAAAAGAATTAAAGTCTGTTTGTGCTTTCTATCTACTGAACCCTTTAAAGTGTGTCTCAGCTTGGTGGCTTCATCCCCCCCAACTCCCTCCTCCCTTCTTCCCTTTAGCTGCCACAGGTGGAGCACACCAGGTGTACCTGTTTAAACTTGCTGTGTAATTTGTGGATTAGCAGATGCCTCTAATGGCTAAACTCATCAGAGCTTTCCCTCCGCCACGGAGAGGAAAAGAAGGAAAGAAAAAAAAGACACAGAAACAAAGGACGAGGGGTGAAAACCGTGACCGTAACCCGTATTTGATGAATCTAACGCAGCTATCCTGTATATGAACTCACCATCAGTTGAATAGATATATATAATTTGTAGAAAACATATGGAATTAAGTGGCAGTCCTTTTTCATTAGGTAAGGTCAACACTTTAAAGCTCTTCTCTAATGTGTTTGTGTCTTTTCACGCAGTTTTTGAACTTGTACATAACGTCCCCCGTCAGCATTCAACTGTGCTTATGAATGGGAAACCTTGATCTTTTGTGTTTTATAATATAGATTCAATAGGAGGCAGAATGTCATCAAAAAAGGATCTGCCCTTTATGTTCACTGTAGCTCTTAACTGCCCGACAAACACGTGGCTCATTTGTATTTAGCTTTAACACAAGGGCTGGGCATTTGTAAAGTCTTTCTATAAGTACCAATGTGATACCAGATTTTAGAAAAGATAATTGAGCAGTATTTGTTTTAAAATCTTAATTTCAAAGTTAACGCCATAACGCGTTAACGCAAATTTGTTTTAACACCACTAACTGCTTTAACACATTAACGCTAGAGTGAATATACGGGTATCATATGACACTAAAGAAACCTAAAGAACCCATCGGTACCAACCATGTCATACTAGCTTGTCAAGAAGGAGGCTAATTAACGCTCCAAACTTGGAAATAATTGTTTTTTCCTTTTCGTTATCTCAGCCTGTTTCTGGAATTGAACAGTGTGTATAATCTCTTCTGTTTCCACCCGGACGACAATAGAGCTACAGTAACTGTCGTTTCCTGGCGGAAGAGAGCAGTCTAGCTCGCGACGCAGCGCAGTTTGAGCTCATGTTTGAGTTGCGCTCGCCACAGCGTGCAGCGCTCAAAGTTGGGCTTTGCTCGATGCAGCGAAAAGCCGTCGTGGCACGGCACAAGCCGTTGGAAATAACGGTTTTCAGAGCGCAGTGGCGACGTTGTCGCGTTGTGTCTGAAAGGACCTTCGGTGAGTGAGAGACGGAGAGAGAAATGGAGAGAACTAAGAGAAAGAAATACTCAAGCAGGAGCAAAAATAAATACAAACTGATGAATATTAATTTATGTCAGAGATTCACACGCCAAGTTCACACCAGAGGGGAGAATTATTCAGTTTTCTTTCCTGGGAGTTAAAGGTACAATCAAAAGTTTAACATAGAAATGCTGTTGCAGCACACTTGCCAATCTTGAGACCTTAAAAATAGAGAGGATTCATGGGGTCTTTACCCAGAAAAATGGGTTGATTGTACCTTTAACTCCCAGGAAAGAAAACTGAATAATTTGTCCCTCTGGTGTGAACTTGGCGTGTGAATCTCTAACATAAACTAATATTCATCTGTTTATATCTATTCTTGCTCTTGCTCTCACTCACCGAAGGTCCTTTCAGACACAACGCGACAACACCACCACTGCGCTCTGAAACCCGTTATTTCTAACGGCTTGCGCCGCGCCTTGACAGCTTTTCGCTGCATCGAGCAAAGCCCAACTTTGGGCGCTGCACGCTGTGGCGAGCGCAGCTTAAACATGAGCTCAAACTGTGCTGTGTCATGAGCGTAGACTGCTCTCTTCCGCCGGGAAACGACAGTTGGTGTAGCTCTATTGTCGTCCGGGTGGAAACAGTAGGGATTATACACACTGTTCAGTTCCAGAAACAGGCTGAGATAACGAAAAGGAAAAAAATGTGTGAAAATTTGTCATAATTCCGGAGAAATTCGGGAGAATTGTGACCCCGGGACGAAACCGGAGAGAGTGCAATGAAAAACAGGAGTCTCCCGGGAAAATCGGGAGGGTTACCAAGTATGTGTTGCAGTGTACTCATTATTTTGTTAGTTTCACTCCTTTAAAGTCACCAGAATGCAGGAAACAAAGTCTATGTAACTCAAATATTTCCGAGGGGACGCCCCCAGACTCCCCCGCTTAGGTTTCGAAATCCTCCCTTTTTTCTTAAGGTCTCAAGGTTGGCCAGTATGAGGTCCACGTATTCCCTATAAGATAACACAGATTTAGTTTTTGTCATGTGTGAAGTCCCCCTCCTCCCGAGAAACACTCAACACAGACGCTGACACATTCCTGACGGCACAAGGCATAACTTGTTATGGAGGCTAGTTCACAGAGCTGTGTTAAGGTGAATCCAGACACACACACACACACACACACTGGGCTGTGTGTGCACTAAGAGGGGCAGCGTTGATTTAGGGCATTACTCAGACAGACAGAGAGAGAGGAGAGAGAGTCTCTCCCCTGACTGCATTAGGAGAGCCTCCAGCCTTTGTGATTCCTTTTGATCAAATCTCTGTGAAAGATGAGTGTCATGCCCTCTTCCAGCCAGCTGTGAGGGGACTGCCCTGTGACTCTGAGGGGGTAGACGTGTGTGTGTGTGTGTGTGAGTGAAAGAGCATGCACACCTCCATATGTGTGTGTGTGTGTGTGTGTGTGCAGGCTATAGGGAGGGAGCAGCTCCTGAGGTGAGAATGCCGAGTGGGAGGATCTCATTCCAATCCCCTGTGCCCAGTTTCAACACACACACACACTGAACATCTTGAGTAGTTTAGAGCCAGTCCACGGCAACATTAGAGGAGAGAAAGCAGAGGAGGCGTGTGTGTGTGTGTGTGTTTGAGCGAGTGTTATGTGTGTGTGTGTTTGAAGCACTACTACGTCTCTTTTTTTTGTTGGTGGCTCAGTGTGTGTGCGAGAGAGCAGACAGAGTACATGTGTGTGTCGGTGTCTGTGCTGTTGAAGGAGATGCTGCTGGGTGTGATGGCTCTTTTGCGTTAGTATTTGTGCGGACGGGGAGAGTTGGAGGCAGTTGTTTTGTGGGACTCGCGGGGAATGGCAAACTCCACGGTATCCTTGGAAACATCCGACTAAATGACAATGGCCGAGGTAAGAGAGACGCTGCTATTCACTGTCTGTTCACACACACGAGAAGGATATGTTTAACAAAAGCAAAGTGGAAGGAGTTTATTACGGAGATCAGAGACTTTTAGGGAGAAATGTTTCGGGATTGAAGACGTTCACTACTTTATGTGTGCCAAAGAAAAATGCTGATTTATGCTGATTTATTAGGATTTGTTGTTACAAGTTGTCACATGGTGATCAATAGAGCTGGGTAGCGTTAGAGCCAAAACGAGTTTCAGTATTATACCAAAATGATTTTTTTCTGATAACTTTCTTTTGAGAAATGTTCATTTTTTTCAGCAGTTTCTAAAAACACAAGAACTACAAAAACTTTGCCTAAATAAAATAGTATAAAATTAGCATTTAAAAAAAAAATTTAAATTAGGAACTATCTGATCAATGAATAAGTGAGCGTCATTCGATGCCAGCTGTTTGGTAATTGACAGTTTTTTGAAACTGTCAGCTTTCTTGAAACTTTTCAAAACTCACCCAAAAAAGCTGACATTTTTTTGTAAGCAAATGAGAACGTCTTCGCTACGGTCAGCGTGGACAGAGATTGTCCTCACATGCCTTCCAAGAATCCAGAGAGACAACTCCCAGTAAACAATAACAGACAAGTTGGACGTCCTCTCTCAGCGGCGAAGGACTCTTATTTAATTTTTTTTCCTCCATTTCAGCCGCTTTTCTTAAATCATGTTCTGCATTTTTCTTTTGATTCATTCTAATCAATCCTTTGAACTTTATCCATTTAATTTTACTGTACCCTCGTCCTAAAGACAATAATCTCCTGTGAGGAGAGAGAGCCAGCCTCCAGTCCTTACCTAGGCCTGTTCTCCATCCACCCATCCATCCGTCTGTAGTTTGGGGAGCAGAGCGGTCTGGCCTCCAGTAGCCTCTTGTAGCCTCTTGTAGCCTCCTGTAGCCTCCTGTAGCCTCCTGTAGCCTCCTGTAGCCTCCTGCAGCCTCCTGGCTGCCGGCCACAGCCTATTGCAATGTAATTTAAGAGCAGCCTAATGTTTTGCTGCAGCCATAATGTAACAATTAGCTGAGCTGTCTGCGTGGTGGTGGCGGCGGCGATGGCGGTAGCGGCAACACACTATCCACGCCTGTGTGTGTGTGTACAGTATGTGTGTGCGTGTGTGTGTGTGTGTGTGTACAGTATGTGTGTGTGTGTGTGTTTGTGTGTGTGTGTGTGAGTGTAATCAGTGCTAAACAGTTGGAGGAAAAACAAATTGTGGTTTTATTCGCTGTTAGAAGAGAGAGGAGCACATGCAGCATCAGACAGGCTGGACTTTAACTTCCACAACAATATGAGATAGATTTAATAAATGAAATACTGTCAGATCATCAAAGCTGAAATAAAAACAGCTAATTGAAAAGGACACTTACTTATTTATTACTTAATTTTTTTACCACATTCTTTTATTTATTAAAAAGATTAAATAAAAAAATAATTTGAGACGCTTAATCTTTTTTTGTTGAGAACAACTTTTTATTAGTTCATGTTGACAGAAAAGAACATGTATACATATACAGATCCAAAACAATTCAACTTAAATTGATTCATGGTATATTGTGCATGCACATAACAATACCTGGCGTACAAATAATAATATGGAAACATGCATATATATATATATATACAATATACCTTAACATAAATTGGTATGTCTGCACAGCCTATACAGGTGTACCTTGCACCTACGTACACATGGTGTACATAAATCCATATATTTATGTGTATGGATGCACATGCACATACGTACGCATGCACACATGCACGCACATACACACACACACGTGTCTAAATGTCAGCAATTTGTTTTATAACAAATTGTCATTTATCATCTTTATTATCTATTTTGAGCCTCATAATAACGAGAATGCTACTAAATTGAAAAAAATCTGATGAGTTGCTATGATTATATATTTTATGTCAAGGTATGTAAAATAGATTCATATCTACAACTTTTAATGTCAAACACGTTCAATTTTTAGATCATTGCAGAGCAGAGTGAATTCAGTTTGGTATTTATTAGTTGTTATATTTTTACAAATATCTAAATAAAAATAAAATAATAACAAATATAATGTTAAACAAATTATAATCTGCCATCATTTCTCCATGTGAGGAGAACATTTTATATGCTCCTCTAAC
>CAKALU010014382.1:2219-37909 GCA_916700995.1 Hozukius guyotensis
CCCCCCCCCCCCCCCCCCCCCCCCCCCCCCCCCCCCCCCCCCCCCCCCCCCACGATCCTTCCACTAGTGATGGCAGGTAGAGGGGCTTAGGTGTACACAGGGGTCAAAGAGCAAATGTGTTTATTTCTGTTCAAGAACGTGTGAATCTTTTAATGATGCAATCATCATCATGTGGATTTACTAAGCACATGATGATGATGATGATGATGATGATGATGATGATGATGATGATGTGTGTGAAGAATGTTATTTTTTGTGTAAATTCAATCTGGGGCTTAAATCAGATGATCCAACTGGCTATCATATCCCCTGCTTCTTGTCTTTCTACCAGTACTTCCATGCATGATGGGACTGATGTCAGATCCTGGCCAAATGTTTTCTGTGACACTTTTTTTTAGCAAATAACCGCCTGTGTGTTGAAATTGTGAAAGAGGCTTGTTGTTGGAGTTTGGAGTCCTTGGAAGTTAAAGTTCTCCTGTCATTAACAGATGTGGCCGACTAATGACTCCATTCAGCTCGTCCAATTGTCAGTTGTCAACAATTGTCTTGTACCGTTACTGATGACTTCTAGTCCTGGCTTGATGATGATGATGATACTGTACCGATCGGTATCTGTGGTCAGTTATACAAAATTAACTTAGAATTATCACGTATGATTTTAAGAAAGGATATATTTTCCAATTATTTGGTCAGTTTGGACATATAAACTAATTATTTCTTTTACCCTTTTTCCAGTCCAGATGGTGTTGTCACGTACCGTTAGTGGTTTAGGACATTCAACATTTGGGAGCACCCATTGTGCTGTTACTGCATATTTCTCTTTGAATGTGGAAGTTAGTTAGCCTAAACTTGCCAATGTTAGCGTTAACATTACTTTCTGTTTATGTTATTTCAACACCGGCTGAGTCAATAGTCAGTGTTGTGTTGCGTCCTGCATTATAGAAAAGAGGGGGTCTAACTAGCGTCAGCTGTGGCATTGACAAAAGGCCAGACTGTCTCAACTCACAGCAACCTCATCACTACAATACCCATGATTCCAATCACCTCACAGAGTAACGTAGGGAGTGCTCAACTCACAGATGGGGCCGCTGAGCTAGTTGACTGCCCGTGTGGCCGTTAGATTTGAAGTGATATTACAAACTACTTTCAGTGACCCCTCACAAAGATATTGCACCAATCAAATTACAGTACAGACATCATCAGTCGGCCACACTAATGAAATAAACAAAACTTCAATTTATTCTTTATGGTAATTACAAAATAGGTACACAAGTAAAAATACACATACAAGTTTGACTTAAAGTAATTTTGGAGTTCTTTAAGAAGTTGCTTCCTGTAACTGGCAACCGCTGAACGAACTGAAAGTGTAGTCCCCGAGTGCAACCCCATGTTTACCTCCTATGATTGTTGGTGGATGGCATGTGATAGCTTTTGCCGTATCATTTCACACGCCGTTTTTAACATCTCATTGCATCAGACTAACATAGAGGCTTAATAGCGATGAATACTGCGGTGGTGGAACTCGAAGTGAAACCACGACTTAATTGTGTGTTGAAGTCCAACAGTTCCTCTCGTTTTGTGTGTTCTGCATGAGCGCTATCACCTCTCCTCTGGAGTTGGTCTGATATTAACATCCTCCAGCCATCAATACAGGCAAAGTACATCCTCAGTTGGCCTGATTTACACAGACAACATGCAGTACATCTGAGTAAAACTGTGTACTGGAACGCGATGACAGCGATGTATAGACAAAGGCCGTATTAGATAACATTTGGTCTGTTGAGTGTGTTAATGTTATTCTCTTTCTTTCTCCTTTTAAATCAACTTACAATGAATTTTACCCCCCCTCTCATTTTTCTACTCAAACTTGTTCTGGGACTAAACATTTAATGGCATTATTGCACCATCTAGTGGGAGAAACTGTAAATCATAGTTGATTCGGTCTTCCTGTTTGCACGAACAGTAGAAATCCTGCCTTGGGACCACACACTGCCTTCCCTATGTTAAAGGTCCCATATTGTAAAAAGTGAGATTTTCATGTCTTTTACATTATAAAGCAGGTTTAAGTGCTATATAAATACTCTTAAACTATCAAAATGCTCAATATACGGAGAAATACGCACAGCCCGTATTCAGAAATTGCGCGTTTGATTTCTGACCATTTGTGATGTCACAAACATACAATATTTAGACCATTACACGGTTTTAAACGTAAACATTCTAAATGTGTCTCAGTTTATTTCCTGGTTTCAGTGGATGTAAATGACATCAGTTGACAGGAAGTAAACATGGACCCAAACTGTTGCCTAGCAACGCAATTCCGTTGCAATTACATTTAAATGCACTAAAACGAAGCGTTTAAGACAGAGGGTAAATACAGGTATATTCAGGCCGACAGAACAAGGAAAATAATGTGTTTTTGGAACATTACAGCATGTAAACACGTTTTAGTAGAAACACAAAATACAAGTATGATCCTGAAAATGAGCACGATATGGGACCTTTAAAATAAATTATGAAAATGCTTGAGAATTGGAAAATGATGGTATATTGTCAATTGAAGAAAAAAAAATTAGGACCTGATGCAAGCATAACTGACACTTATCATGCAGGTGAACGACACAAAATGAACTGATGGAAGAAAAATTAAGGTGAATTGAAACCAGGTGCTAGGTGATAAAGTCAAAAGGAGGAGATTCATTAATTACGGGTGACTGGGGAAACTGCTAATCTAGCTCTGTCCAAAACAACATAAAACTGCTCCCTAAAACTATGAGTGGTCATTTGTATTTCTAAATGTGTTGAATAGAGAAGATACAAAGTTTAAAAAGGCTTTGAGGTAGTTTCTAAACACGTGCTGGATCGAAAATATCTCTGCACTGACATGGACGTACATTTTGTCACTTGTGCTCTGAAAAAACTCGGCGAATATTAGATTCCTGTTGACAGCAGGCTCAGTGAAGAATGTTTGTGTACATGGATCAGCTTTTTGATTGGCCTTTAGGAATGACAGCAATAGTAAAATGACTGAGAGACAGGCAATTATAGTAATTAATTAAAGTTTTGATAATTGATTATTTACGTCCACTGTTTTGCTTGCTGTCTTATGTATCATTTTAAATCTATACTTTTCGAGTGCATGTTCATATAAAATAAGCAGGTTGAATACATCAGCTTGTGATGAGAATTACATTTGCCAAGTAACCTAAAGATAAATAACAGTTAATGATAAATAATAAAATAAAATGTGTGTTGCAACCCAAGATTGAAGTTAAAGGTCCCATATTGTAAAAAGTGACATTTTCATGTCTTTTATATTATAAAGCAGGTTTAAGTTCTATATAAATACTGTGAAAGTATCGAAACGCTTAATTCACAGAGAAATACACACAGCCCGTATTCAGAAACTGAGCTTTTGAAACAAGCCGTCAGGATTTCTGTCCATTTGTGATGTCACAAATGTACAATATTTAGACCATTTCAAAGTTTTAAATGTAAACATTCTAAATGGGTCCCAGTTTATTTCCTGTTGCAGTGTATGTTAATGACATCAGCTGACAGGAAGTAAACATGGACCCAAGCTGTTGCCTAGCAACGCTATTCTGTTGCAATTCCATTAAAATGTACTAAAATGGACCGTTTCAGACAGAGGGTAAATATAGGCAAGCAGACAGCATGAGGAAAATAAAGGTTTTTTTAAACATTAAAGTATGTAAACATGTTCTAGTAGACACCCAAAATACAAGTATGAACCTGAAAATTAGCACGATATGGGACCTTTAAATTAATGATTGAAAGTGTTGCACCTTACATAATAAATGGTAGTTTCAGTACAAGTGATGAATGAAAGACAGTGTGTAACCAGCTGTGGAACCAAGTCACCCACCATTTATTCTTTCAAATACACGTATAGCTTCATTATCCATTCACAATCATTTCAGCTTTGATCAGTTACGATTACCTATAGTTTCGACAAGTTTTAAGGCACTGCTTTTCTTTTTTTAGAGACTTCCACCACTGAGGCTTAACCCCCTCTCACTGTCAAAAAGAATCCTCCACATAAGCCCAGCTAGGCTCCGGTACCAGTGTGTGGAAGAGGGATTTGTTCCTTTATTTTTCTTGTACAGCTTGATGTTGAATACGTATTTATTACAGAGGGGGTTGTGCATATTTGTCTAATGTTTTCTCTTGGCTGTGTTTCAATGTGTCTTCAACATAATGTGGTGTAACGTAAGTGTAAAATGGTCTGGGTCTAGATTGTGTCTGTTTATCACAAAAAGGAAAGAAACAGCAGCACTTTGACGCAGATAGAAATGATCGTGACACGTCTGATGTTGTGTCAACAGTGAGAAGCTACTGCTTGTCTGTGTCTTCCAGAGAGACTAGTTCTGTTTGAACTGTTACTGACCACATGAGCACCTTCCTCTGCTGTTCTTATAGCTTTGCTCACTACTCAGAAATATTCATTGGCTGTTTCGGTGACATTTCTTCCATCTGGTTTAGTGCGGTGGTTCATAGAAATAAAAAGAAACTGTTCGGTCTAGATGAGCTTTAACTGAGCTGCGTACGGCCACTGAGTCTTTCCATACACGGCTGTTAGAACTCAAAGTTATGCAAGAAGTTGTGTAAAGATTGATAGAGAGAGCTTGAGAGGGAAATTCAAACCTTGCTGTTGAAAAAGTGTGAGGAGGGGGTGTGACCACCTGACAAGCCCTTAGTTTGAAGCATACTTGCACCTTTTAGTATTCAAACCTCAGTGACATGCCGTTCTTGTAAACTTGGATAAAATTTAAAAAATCAACAAGTCCCTTTAATAAAAGTTAATGCAAGGGTATAATAATGTAGGTGTCCTTTAATTTAACTTCACTGCTTGCTATATTGCCAGTATGTTATTTTCTTGCATACAAATCTGTCATTTGACTGAAAGTGTCAGGGACAAGAAACGGAGGGAGCCAGCTTACCTAAAGAGCTGTGTCTACGGTAGCCTAGCGGTAACTTTGACGTTGCCCCTGTGGAAAACTGAACTTCCACTCGGAGGCATTCACAGCCATGTGAGTTTTCCTGTTCTGCCCTAGATGATGAACAGAGTCTGTCCTCTTGCGCTGTAACAACCATCCCAGAGTTTGAAGATTGGAAGCTTTTTTTGCAGTGTGGGGATGTACAGTACAGTACCATGTTAAATGGCTTATGAATACAGTGTATATTTTTATTAAGTCATACTTTTATTTATTTATTTGGACCTGTTGTATGTGTCTGACATTGCTGTAAGGCAGAGGTAAAAAAAAAAAAAAAAAAAAAAAAATTGAAATCATTGTCTTCCTTTTCATCGCTAAAGGAGAGTTCCTTTAGTGCAGAATGTTTTATTGTCTGATTTCATTTCTGTTTGTTACTGTGTGTATTTGTGGCTGTGGACAAATCAGACCAATAAAAGGAGTTCATCAATCCACTAACATTTGTCTGGATTTGTTTCTGATGAAATACACATGCAGCTGTATGTAGGCAGCAAACCAATAAAATACAATATATCTAATCAAAAAGCCCAAATGGAACACAATAGCACATTTACTTTGGAAGGGCAGACATTTTGGGCTTCTGTACAAGAAGGGTCAGAGCCGCCTGTTTTCTCTCAGGAGACTCAGATCCTTCAACATCTGCAGAACCATGCTGCAGATGTTCTATCAGTCGGTGGTGGCCAGCGTCATCTTCTACGCTGTAGTGTGCCGGGGCAGCAGGGTGAAGGCAGCCGATGCTAACAGACTCAACAAGCTCATCAGGAAAGCAGGTTCTGTCCTGGGAGTTGAACTGGAGTCTTTGGTGGAGGTGTCGGAGAGGAGGATGCTGAGGAAACTACTCAGTATTAGAGACAACGCCTCTCATCCCCTGCACGCCACACTGGAGTCATACCAGAGCACCTTCAGCCGTAGACCGAGACCACCGAGGTGCACCACAGAACGCCACACTGGAGTCATACCAGAACACCTTCAGCCGTAGACCGAGACCACCGAGGTGCACCACAGAACGCCACCCTGGAGTCATACCAGAGCACCTTCAGCCGTAGACCGAGACCACCGAGGTGCACCACAGAACGCCACCCTGGAGTCATACCAGAGCACCTTCAGCCGTAGACCGAGACCACCGAGGTGCACCACAGAACGCCACCCTGGAGTCATACCAGAGCACCTTCAGCTGTAGACCGAGACCACCGAGGTGCACCACAGAACGCCACCCTGGAGTCATACCAGACCACCTTCAGCTGTAGACCGAGACCACCGAGGTGCACCACAGAACGCCACAGGAGGTCTTTCCTACCAGTGGCCATTAGACTATAGAATTCCTCCCCCTTCTGCAGGAAGGACAGCTGAAAACACCGGACACTGAGGACAACAATAATATCAATATCATGTGCAATACTACTGTTTACATTCCCATGTGCAATATCACTGTTCATTGTGTGCAATATTAATGTCTATCATGTGCAATATTACTTCTTTTCTCATCACATGCAATATTACTTCTTTTTCTGTTTTTTTAGCTTACTTTACCTTTTTTATTTTACTTATCTTATTTACTAATTTGACTAAATGTATCTTACTCTATTAGGCAATGGTGCTAGAAATAGTACTTTTTATTTTATACACTTGAACTTGTAATTTTGAGCAATCTCTGGCACAAGAATTTCCTTCGGGATTAATAAAGTTCTATCTTATCTTATCTTATCTTAATGGTCATGAGATGAAGATGGTTCAAATTAGATGTTTATGAATGTGGATGTTATTTAGTCTCAGAGCACTGAACTCAGTTCTAATGAGAGAGAGATAAAAAAAAAACATTCGGACTCCAGAGGCCTGTACTACGAAGCAGGACTTGCAGTTAGCGAGGTAACTTCAGGGTTAACTCAGGGTTTTCTGTCCTACGAAGGTGGATCACTTCTTACCAGGGTAGATCGCCATGGTAACGGATGCTGAGCAGCTAACCTGCTCCGGAGCAGGTTATGTTCCAGATAAGAGATGAACTCCTATAAAAGTACCAACTACTGACCAATCAGAGCTCGGTGCGCAGATTGTATGATATTATTACACACATATGAAGAAGTTTAAATCATAATCCAGACTAAAAACAACACAATTTAAACCGACACATGCAGGAAGGACAGCGGGTGTATGCTGTGGGTGCTTACCGCTTTGAATTATGTTTTTATATTTATTTTTTTACTTCCTCTTGAGTCTGTTTCACACCGCCGGAGTCGGGGACGCAGCTGAAAGAAGGCTGAAATAGTCACGCACGCCACAACCTTGTCAAAGGGCACAAAGAAGTGTGGTCTATTCATCCATTACACTTCTGAAAGATATTTATAATATCACTGCTCCGTCTAGATGACTATGTCTGACTTTTGAGTGTTCCGTTCAATTAATAAATCTGTTAATTAATGCATTATAGTTCTCTCTTCCTTTGTAAAATGTGCCGCTCTGCCTGTCTGTCTGCAGGTCAGTAGACTTGTCCATGTCTGTGATTGGTCAGATGCTACAAACGCCCCCCCCGTTCATGTGAACGCGCTCATATCCAGACTGAGAAACCCTGGGTTGATTTACTGAGTTGATAACCAGCGTCGTAGAACCGCTTAGGATCACGTTTGTTTTGGGGCGTAGTACAGGCTTCAGCTTTCACAGTGGCACAACAACCACAGCATTGGTGTTAAAGTAAAACTACCATTTATAACAACTGGGGTTCATTTTCTAAGCTTTGGCCATTGTAAGATCTGGGACATCACTAAAAATAGGTCCCACTGAGCAAGAAACATGAGCGGTCAGATGATCATACAGATTGAAAGCAATGCCTCATCAGCCATCACTTTATTTGAAGGTAAAACCAAAAGTAACCGCACCTGAAATTTCGGTAATAACAAGCTGACTGCCTGTGTTTCTTGACCCATCAGACCTCTTTTTAGCGACGTCTACGTGTTACCAGATCTCAGCATTGTACTTTGGAGAGTATGTTATCATAGGCTAGAAAAATCAGTCAAAAAGTAAATATGTTTAAAAGTTTTTTTTGGGTTTTTTTTTAAGTGCTGTAAGTAGTTAAACCTTACACCCACATTGCTTTCCCTAATTTCTTAGCTTACAAATATATAGACAAAACATTGCAATCATGATTTTTCGACCGCCAGCCAGTGGAGATGGTGGAGAGCTTTAAGCAGCTCAGCATCAACCTGGACAATAAACTGAGCTTCGATCACCGGAGACATCCATAAACGCTGCTAACAAAGAGGGTACATCCCAAGTCTCTTAAAGCTGAAGTAGGCGAGATTGGAGTGAATATGATTAAAAAAAGTTATTTTTATAAAACGGTCGCTATATCCTGACAGTAGTACATGAAACAGGTAACCTGAAAAAAATCATGTGCCTCATGTGCTCCGGAAACGAAATTGAAGTCGAAAAAAATCACAGTTTTTGGCCAAAATATCAAATATTTTGGGCACCCTGGACATCTAACCCCCAAAAGGCACAACTACACCACACTGTCGACCATCATACCAAATTTGAAGTTCCAAAGTGAAATAGTTTTCGAGTTCTGCTCCAGAAACGAAAGTGTGACACGTGAACGGACGGACATGCAGAGCGCTGTATACCGACTACGTTGTCGTGGGGGTATAACAAATTTCCTCAACAGGGGAAAATACAGAATGAATCTGAATCTGATTTATTACATTATAATCAAAGCAAATACAAATGTAATAAAAATCTGAAACATTCAAAATGATAAAAGTGGAAACCTCTTCATTGCAGAGGGTTTGGTTTCAGATAGAGCATGAGGATTTCATGGAGATGTATTAAAAGAAGTTAAAACTGGGCTACTGAAATTTTTTTGTCCCATTTCAACCATTGTTACGACGGCATTTCAACTACTACATTTCAACATAGCAGGCTCTACAGGATTTCATGGCAAAATCTAATATCCAGTGTGACTATCGAACCAGTCCAAGATCTCCCGTTGGTTCCGTGTCAGCCAGTTGACGTTGGCTCTGGTCCTCTCCAAGGCCTGCTGCACAGCCAGTGTGGCAGATCCAAACCCTGCTGCTTCGTGCTTCTCCACAAACTCCTCCAGCTTGCAGAGGAAACATGAGAAACAGTTCAGGCGACAGTTTGATGTTTATAAGTTAACTATAGGAATGATTACTTCATGATACAAACCTGTTTTAGTTCAGCAGATGTAGAGAACCTTGCAGTGACCCCACTGATCATAGAGGCAAAGGAGAAAGAGCCCACACCATATCTGAAATAAATGAATGAATAAATAAACAAACAAATAAATAAATAGATAAATAAATAAATACAACTCAAATAAGAACTGATCCTGATACAGTTTATTATTTTTTTTACAGATATAGGAGCATTATTTTAACAGAGTTACATTCTTTTGAAAAGGCGAGGGGAGTAGAAAATGACCCCTTGGCGGTTCGAAGTTGTGTTTTATTTTCATCTGACAAGTCCTCAAAATTAAACATTTAACTGCGTTATCTGTCCATATCTTGTCCATCTGTATTTTTGATGGAACAACCCTATTGACTGGACTACATAGTTTGTCTGTGTCTTCTAAAATCCTTACAAATCACTGTTGGAAAAAATAAGGTGTGGTTAGGTTTAGAGAAAGATCATGATCTGGATGAAAATGACTACTTTGTTAAGGTTAAAGGACCTACTTCATCATGTTTACCATAATAACCATGTGGTTAAAGCTAGGGGATGATCAGGGTCCTGGATACTAGAAAGCAATGTTGACTGTCAGTAGCAAACAGGTAATGATGGACTCCCGTGTTAAAGTCCCATGTTTTGTTGATCCACCCGCCCTGACCATCTCCTTCTGTGGACAATCAATTTACTTTGGCTTTTATTACGTCATTTCTTCTTCAACAAATAATCTGTCTTAATTTGATCAGCTTCTTTACTTTGACACCTTATTATTTGCATTAAAATACTAAGATGGATTCTAATGTCTCGTTTGAAGCCCATTTGTAGGCTAAAACCAAGATGTTATCTCTCTCTCTCGCTTTCTCTCTCTCTCTCTCTCTCTTCTCACATATACACTCAAATTCACCTGTGAGTGTAATACTCACTGTGTGAACATGTATTCCCACTGCTCCCTGACAAAGTCCCATGCCAGCATCTGTCCCACTCTGTTGCTGGCGACCGATGTGATGACGGAGGTAGCGTCCTGCTTACGGATCATAGATGGGTTTAAGGAATAAGACAGATACCTGTAAGAACAGAAGAGACAGGCATGACAGTTGCATTCTTTCCATTGTTAATTAGTATTGTTCTCTTTCCACTGGCACGTTCCCATCTCGTTTTACGCATGCGATAGTCACGAAAAAGCCTACCCTCGACCATGCGCGCCGATCACGTGGGTGCTCCCACAGAAAAGGTTGAGCACCCAATGGGAAGGCTCATCAAAAAATAAATGAATACATAAATAAATAAATATATAAATAAATAAAAATGCATTAATTGATACTACTATTACTGCGTTACAAAAGGTTGTTATGATTATGGCTGTGAGCGTTTCTTGCAATCAAATTATATGTGCGTTTTTACTGTTACTCTGTTTGTTTTACTAAAGGACCAGTGTGTAACATTTAGGGGGAGCTATTGGCAGAAATGGAATATAATATTAAGTATGTTTTCTTTAGTGTATAATCACCTGATAATAAGAGTTGTCGTGTTTTAGCCCAGAACGGATGTACCAAACAGCCGGAGTCGATAACGTAACTCGCTACCGTAGCAGCCGCTCTCTCTCTCTCTCGCTTCACCACTCACTTCCCACATACACACACACTCCACGCACTGGCTCTGCTCCAAATCCAACAGCTGGCTCCAGAGAGGGCCATTCACATTTTCACGAGAGTCTTCATTCAGTTGGTTGCAATCTGCAACCTCACCGCTAGATACCACCAGATCCTGCTACTAATTTTCAACATTACATACATTTTCAACTTCATTATTGCATGACTACATTACCCTCCTCATCTTTGAAAAAGGATGGACGGATAAACACCTTTCTAGCAGTTGTGCCTTGCTGGTACAGGCCAGTGCAGACATGAGTTTACTGGCCTCGCTGGCTAGAGTAGCATTCTTGAACTGTGACCAGCCGAACTCCCACTCTGCCTCATCACCTGCTGCCATGGCACTGCAGTACACCACTGACCGCAGGTTGGGATGGATCCTGACAAGAGAGTTGGACTTAACTAATTGTTTAACTTTAAAAAAAGGGACATGATCAAATGATATATAAAATAGACCAACGAATTGTTTTGAGGGCTCTCCATCCATTGTTTGAACCACATGCGGGTCAGGTTCTGGCATTCTGTTACTCCGGTCCTACAGGCCGTACGGATGGCATTCACCTGGTTATACCTGCAGGAAGAAACAAACATGTTAAATAATGAAGTTGCTACATTTTGCAGCCATTTTATTACAGTATATGGATAGAAAAACAATGTTTTCAAGAATGACCAGACAAGTGTTTGGTAAAATTATGTCCCCTACTGCTCCAGGTCTGAATAAGAGAATGAACCGCAACATCCCTGGTTGAGTCTGGCTGGGGACCCTCTTTCTCTCTCTCTGCCCACACTTCCTGCCTCTGGACTATAAATATACTATCAATTAAAGGCAAAATTGTGTTACTGGCCATCACTAGTTTACCAGCAAGACCAGCAAGGCCATGCAAGGCAATAATCAACACAGAATAATCCACACATCTGCCAAACAGCAACAACATCAACGTCACTTCTGTGCTGAGGAGAGTGCACGGAACAGATCTGACTTTATTATGAAACAAGATTTTACTTCATCAAAACCAGCAACAAAAAATACCATTCTCACCGTCAACAATTTAATTACAGTCTGAATAACAAGAGCAATATTGCCGGTTTACCCCTTAAATATTGGAAGTTTTTATTGGACTTTATTAGTTGTAATCCACAGAAGACATTCCACAAATGTGTACCATGATTTCCAAATATTTCACTATCCACAAACATGTATTTTTGTATTTGTGTTGTGTAAAGTCACATCCACAAAAATAAAGGCGATTTGCAAATACCCATAACTTACTCTGTAAATACGTATTTTAAGGTTTACATGTAAAGTGATATATACGCATTTGTGCATCTATTTCTACACATGGAATGATATTTACGCATTTGCAGATCACTTCCTGTGGATTTATGGGCCACATGACATTTGTAACTTTCCTCCTGTTTGTATACGGAATTTTGTCCGATTCGTACCGCAGCAGATCTGTAGATAATAGTTGTAATCCACAGAAGACAATTCACAAACATGTACCATGATCTACAAATATTTCACTACCCACAAACGTATTTTTGTATTTGTGTTGTGTAAAGTCACATCCACAAAAATACAGGGCGATTTGCAAATAAGCATAACTTACTCTGTAATTACGTATTTTAATTCCACATAAAAATGTTATATTTTTACATGTAAAGTGA
The DNA here is from genome assembly GCA_916700995.1 of Hozukius guyotensis. Lineage (NCBI taxonomy): Eukaryota > Metazoa > Chordata > Actinopteri > Perciformes > Sebastidae > Hozukius > Hozukius guyotensis. The sequence continues at coordinate 14,725 of CAKALU010014382.1, forward strand.
TATATATGCATTAGTGGATCCATTTCTACACGTGGAATGACATTTGCGCATTTGCAGATCACTTCCTTTGCATTTATGGGCCACATGACATTTTTTTCTTCTTCTGTGGATTACAACTAATAAAGTCCAATAAAAACTTCCTAACAGTTTGCACCCACAAATCTACCACACTATTTCTACTGATTTACCCATTCAAACACAGAAACAACGCATACATTTTTTCTTCTTTTACTTTAGAAATGTTTTGGCTGGTCCAATTCCAAGATAATAAATTATTCAGTTAACTTCAAACAACAAACTGAATACAATTGGACAATATTGTACAATATATTGGACAACTGGACAGCTGTAGATGCCATCCTTCTCTGTTTCATACTGCCAAACCTGCCAGTGACTCCGAAAAGCCGAGCCCGTTCCAATTCCCAGGGTGTCAAATACCGCCACTTTGTCATGGTCGTCGGCGTTCGGTACCATACGGCAAGGCACCCTATAGCGCTGGTATGAAACGCATTAACCCTCCCGCAACAACAGTAAACGCCCATAGAAAGTGTGCCGGGACTTTCTATGAGCGTTGTGTCTTTTCGCTCTTAAAACTATTTAAGAGCGAAAAGACACACACCAGGCGGGTCGGAGGGCAGGTGGATGTTTCTTTCAGGACACCGCTGTTCGTGTCCCGTGTGTTAAGTTTCACTTTCACATTACAATCAGCTGTTCGTTCGTGTCCCGTTTTCACAACCTTCAGTGTCATTTTCACTGTACAAACGTAGAAGTTTTAAGCCCCACCATGTAGTTCTTTGCTAAACCTAGAAACTATAGTGGTTTTGTTGCCTAAACCTAAAATGACGCCAAGGGTAACTATAGTGGTTAGTAGTGGCACCTTGGTGAGTGTGGCCAGGGGGTAGCCGCTTTGCCTACATCTAACATGTGTTTCATCGTATTTACAAAACTCATATACAGACAGACAGACATTTATTTGAATGTGGTGATCTTGTCAGCACTGACATTATATTGAACTTAAAGGTACAATATGCCAGAATTTTCTAAAATACAATGTACAGGCTGATACATAAATAATCCCTCTCAATCATCATTTTTGACCCACTAGCAGCGTGTGGTGGTGTCTGTATCTGCCTCTGCCTGGATTTCCTCTTTTCGTATTATTTTGTTGTGTTCAGGACGTTTCTGGGCTTCAGCAATAACGTTTTATTTCTCTGATTCACTGCTTTGTTCTCACTAACGTCGCTCCCTCTCTTCAGTCACTCTATAGCTCGCTCCACTATCGCTGCTCTCTCGCTTCCTCCCCTTGCTCACTCGTTGAGCCGAGGAGGGGCCAACTTTGAATACCGTGTGTTTACAACATCAGAGGTAGAGCGGGTCGCCCATCAATCGAAAGGTCGGCAGTTCAATCCCCGGCTCCTTCAGTCCACATGTTGAAGTGTCCTTGAGCAAGATACTTAACCCCATATTGCTCCCGAAGGCTGTGCCATTGGTGTGTGAATGAGTATTTAGATTAGATCCTGATGAGCAGGTTGGCATGGTGAGATGGTTGCATGGCAGCCTCTGCCGTCAGTGTATGAATCTGTGTGAATGCTGACATGTAGTGTAAAGAGCTTTGAGTGGTCAGAAGACTAAAAAGGAGCTATATAAATGCAAGTCCAATCCAAGTCTAATCCAAGAATGGGCAAAGAGGTGGATTGTGGGTGGTTCTGAGTGGGCCCAGGTGACGCATTAGATTAGCTAGCGACCTGGTACAGCACCCGCCTGTCACTCAAAGCAGCCACGCCCTCAATTATGCCTAACTTTAAACCTTAATATAAAATAAATGGCTGCGTTATATAAGATTCACCCCCTGTACAGCTGTCATGAACGGGGATATTAGCTATAGAGACCAAAACCGAGTATACTCACTGGTCAGTGTGTCTGTCAGGAACACGGGTCCAGTCTGATGTCATGTTTTTGAAGTACAGGAAGAGAGGAGTCACCAGCTCCTTTACGTAGTCCTAGATGTATTACAGAGACGTGAGCACAGGATGCTGGTTTATCTATAGAACCTACTTTGCCTCCTAACAGCCACCAGGAGGCATAAACATGGTTGTGTTAATGAACATATTGTAAGTAAGCTAATTGAAGGATTCAAGAGGTGCTTTGCTTCGAAGTGCTACAATCCTACAATAGCAAAATCTTTGTCACTGACGCACACAGAGAATGTAATGTACCTGCATAGGCTGATAGACTTCAGTACGGTCCAGCATTAGGTAGTAATATTCCAGATTATCCAGAGCAGACTGCCAGGGAATGTATTCTGTCTCCAGAGACAAATAGAGGGTTGTGTTCAGAGCGAGAGTAGTGGAGACCATCTGAGCCCTGCAGAGAAGAGGTACACATGTTTTACATTATTTAATATTAAGTGTAGATATCTGTCTCTCTCTGAGATTTCTGCCTACACCCCAGTACAATGGAGGTGGACATGTTTTGTATTGTTTTGTTTGGTTTTTGTAGTTTGGGTGAACCGACCCTTTCGTAATATAAGGACGAATAGTGCATGTGTTTTTGTGCACTTTGGCCTAAAAATGGTAATGTCCATCGGTCTGTTGGTCCAGGATTTTGGTCCATAGCAAACTTCCCTTTAACTACATCACATTCAGTCTTGGAATACATCCTCATTGACCTTTCCTCTTGCACCACTATCAAGACAAATTTTCAGTTTGTATAAAATTAAAATAAAAACTAATGCCATGACATTTATTGACCACTTTCATTCTCTCCAGACGATGATCCCTTTCCATTTTTGGCACTCCATTTCATCTAGGGATCTTTTGGACAAAAGCAACAAGTCATCCAAATTAAATGACAAAATAGATGCAACTGCCCTTCAGAAGCACACAAGGAACAACGTTTTCTATCTGACATCCCTATCAGCAGTACAAGATCTGCTGTCTGGGCCATCCAAAACCATTACAAATCACTGTTGGAAGCACAACTAGTTAAAGTTTGGTTCAGTTTAGACCAGTGTTCATTTTGTTGACGAAAACTATGACTAAATATGTTGGGTTTTTTTCCATGACTAAGACGAGATAATGACAAGACGGCACCAACGGCATTGAAAAGTAATCGTAACTATATCAACATGCAATAATACCGAAATACAGACGACTGTGTGCAACCACGACGCATTCGGCTGAGAGTCACCAGTTAACACGGTTAACGGACACTTTCTACGTGTTGTTTTTGTGGGCCGGCCGATTAATGATGTTTACTTTGTGGTCATTAGGTTGCCCTAGTTAGAGCAACTAACTAGGGATGCACCGATACCGATACCAGTGTCGGGTATCGGGTCCGATACTGTGCTCATGTACTCGTACTCGCAAAATTGGCTCCGAATACAACGGCACCGATACCACTTTACGGCAGCGTGACGTTAACCTCTCATCACCATCTTTTGGGTCCTATCGTACGCGCTCATGCTCCACCTCCTCGATTGTGTAGGCGAGACGGGCCGGTGGTGCGCCCGACCCCGCGGGGCCGGGATCCCATCTCAGCCGGCACGCGCCGTCCCTCACTTTCATTGCTCCACGTGGTTTTGCTTGCACCCTCTGACTCGCGCATGCATTAGACTCCTTGGTCTGTGTTTCAAGACGGGTCGGGCGGGTTGCAGACATCGCCGCAGACCCCTGGCGCCTTTTACGTGGGCTAAGCCCCGCCCTGGGGGCACGACGCGGTTGGGGCGCACTGAGGGCAGCCCGCCATGGTGACACTTTGGCCACGGCCCCCGGGAAGCACCTTCGCCCCGAGCCTTTCCAAGCCGACCTAGAGCCGGTCGCGGCGCACCGCCTCATATGTGGGACTCCCCAGTCTGCCGTGTGTCGCTCACACCCTCCAGCTGGCTGTTAACGAGGGTCTTTTGGCACAGAGAAGTACTCGTATCGGTACTCGGTATCGGCGAGCACCCAAATGGAAATACTTGTACTTGTATTTGGTCTGAAAAAAAGTGGTATCGGTGCATCCCTACAAATAACGTTATATTTCACAATAACGCCCCAGGTTGGTTGATTGAGTTCATTTATTCTGTGGGACCACCGCAGCTCCTAGACAGTGTCTTCAGCCCACTAACGTTAGCTGCGCTAGCTAAGCAGCGTTAACTTAGCTGACGTTACTTGTTTCACCATGTCAGGCTAACGTCTGGCAGCTGAGAACTGCTCAAGTTCTTCCTGAACTCCTAGACATTGTTGTCAAAAGTAACGTTACAAAGAAAGTAAAGTTAAAAGTAGAAAATTGTACAATTATTAGGACAGCTTGCATTCAAACGTGTGCGTATTGTTGGGAGATGCCACCGCAGTAATGGCGACTCGTCTACTTCCGGTATTTCCCCCGATTGTCTATAGGACAAGAGATAGGCTGCTTTACCAATTTTCAGCTCTGTGTCATCGCCTGGTTGATAATCGGCAACGTTTCCATTTAAGTTAAAGTTAACAATGACAACAACAGAGTTTGGGAGAAATAAACCAGGTGAGATTTTGTCTAGACTAGATTGTCTGAAATGTTCAATATAATCTGATGACTGATACCGTTTCATTGACTAAAACTATACTCAAATAGTTAGGGTTTTCTTTGACTAAGATACGTGCATTGCCTGGCTTTCCAGCCTTCTGGTCACCTGTTTTGGGCCTTATTGCCTAACCCTTTGGCTACGTTCAGACTGCAGGCAAAAGAGGCACAAATCATTTTTTTTTTTGTGCATATGTGACTCAGATCTGGATTTTTTTTCATAACAGTGTGAACAGCACAAATCACATGGACCACTTTCATATGTGGTCCTAAATCAGATACAGGTCTGATTTTTTGCAATGCAACCTCAGTCTGAACAGTCATAACGGAATTCATGCAACTTTTACGTCACTTTATATTGATATTCATCACAATTCTGTGCTGTTGGGAGTCACTCTGTGAATACAAACATGGAAGACAGCGTCAATGGAGGTCAGTTTGGACCCCTGCTTGCCTTTTTGAATGAGTAAACAGAACTTTCCTTCGACATTGTTTGCTCTCAGTGTTGTGCTTTTGGGTTCTACTCTGCCATTTATCCAGAGACATCACAAAAAGACAGATTGCCAGGAAGTTTGCTCAAGACAGTCATGCTTTCAAGGGGATCAATCCTTTTGATTTTACTGACCTAATGACCTTTCATCTAGCACTTTAGCCCCGCTACTAGTTACGCTCTCTCATTATATTATATATTTCTTATTGAATTGCTTTGCTCATATTCATTTTCCTTTTATATGCCAGGTATATTGATGGAAGGCCTTTTCTTTTATTCACCATGGTAACAAGTAGTAGTATGTTTCTTGTTTTACTTGGGTTCTAACTCAGTGTTAAGGCAAAAGCCAAAATGCTAAAATAAGTGATTTTATTTTATTTCTCATATCTAAGTTGCTCTTTAAATATCATGTGTGTTGGTAGGTCAATAATGAAATAATTCACAAAAGGGCAGCACTAAGCAGCTGAGTTCACCTGAGATGTAGGAGGAGATGCCAGGTTAATTGATTGCAATTCTCACTTCCAGGGATCCAGGTGGGAATCTCTAAACAGGATTCAGACCTGCTGGGTCTCTTTGGTGTGAAACTTGGTAGAAATTTCTGCAGGGAAAATGTGTAAAGCTGCAGGAAAATAGGGCTTGCAACAGCATATAGATGACCTCAGAGACGCTATTGGTATGTATAAGAGTGATAATGATAATTTGTAGTCAGCGATGTTTGGAAGCGCTGCGTGCTTGTATGGTATATGCGTCGATGAATGATTTAATTTCATTATTTAATTTATTCGGCTTGAGCAGTGTGGTGTTAATATTTTGGACATTGTATGGTGTTGGTTACTGGTTGTATTTGACATTATTATGGTGTTTAATCAGATGGTTGATATATGATGGAGTTAGGTAATGATAGTGTGTTTTGTAGTGATTTTTATCAGTATAAATTGCATGTATGCTTTTGGGGGATATATTATAGTGGGGATTTATTATTTCTTAGATGTACTGATAATTAATCTAATTTATTTGAGCGTGATTAATAATAATAATACCTATTGGTAGATTACTGTTGATTTTGGTTTGTTTGGAGGTAACAAAGGTAATTATGTGATGATGCTGATGAAACGTGAGGCAGATAAAGGGAAAGGGAATTATCCAGCAATTTTTGTTCATAATGACAGTATGGTTTAATTTCTCTCTCTCTCATTTTGTTTTTTGTTTTCTTTAAAGGTTACCAACCTAACAACCTCCTAACAATATCCTAGCAATCTTCAAACAAAGTTCAACATCACAGAAATTCACTGTTTGCATTGCTATGGACTTTAATAGATGGAAGAGAAAGGAGTGAGTCGTCCCATGCGTCCTCTGTGGTACTCTAAGCCATTTTCGGGTTCAGGCAGATGCTGAGCAGAAGAAAAGCCCAAAGAACTCGACACTCGGAGACACTAACAAGACCAAGCATGAAAATGGAGAAAAACTGGAGCACAAACTCCAAGCAGATAAAGTGACATACCTGGCCAGATTGAAAGCATCATCCACAAGCTGGGCTCTGTTTATCACTGGTATAACCTGCACAACAGATGTTATGTGTCAAACAGGATATGAAATACAAACAATTATTTTACATTCTGCAAATACTCAAAACAAGTAATGGAAGAGAGAATGAAAACAAAGAAAGCATAAACAGCCAAGGTCCTGTATTCATCTGATGTGAGTAAAATGTAAAGCACGTCAGAGCCAGCCTGACTGTGGGTTACCTGGTGCTCTGAATTCAGCTGAGAGAAGAGGCGTTCCCAGTTTCCAAGGTCATAGTTTACCCGGTAATATCCGGTTACATTGATGTTGGCCAGAACCCACAAACCACCTCTACTCCTCATCTCTAAGTTTACCGCTGAGAAAAAAATGGGAAAAGTAAAACATTAAATAGCTTAAATAAAATACACACTTTTACAATTACTGTAATTATATAGAAGTTGTATCAGCATTATGTGTTACTAGCATATCATGGCACACCTTCTTTCTCCATCAGCCACCAGATATCTCTCTGGACCTCACTGCCGTTCATCCACCTAACAGGAATCAGCCACTCATACCTAGGGGAGGCAACACATTAAAACTGTTATTCATGATAGAGGCAAGTGAAGGTGGAGGTAAGACAAATACTTATTTCTAATTATTGCCAAATACAGTATATCAAACCAACTGTTTTACCACATCTATGCATTCAGGTTCTAAGAATAATGAAGTGAAGTAACTCCTTAGGGAGGATTAATACTTCTGAGGAAAAAATAATCCTGGCAGATATTTTGCAGTGAAATGCGTTAGTGTTTTGCGTACTTGTAAGGTGATTCGACTGTGATGCTCGACTCTGGATCCAGCAGAAAGTGCTTCTGGGATACCTTTCCTGTTGTAGTATCTATGGTAACCACAGGGAAGCCCATCTGGAGCACCCAGCGGTTCATGATTTCACAAACTGGCTGAGGAAGTGAAACATCATTGGCTTCCACCGCCTGTTGATGAAGGTGACAGAAAGCAACTATATAAAGGGACTCTATGTAAGAATCAGAAATTGCTTGTTAACAGCGACACCTGTGGCCGTTAAATCAACGAAAGTCAGCGTCCTGTTGCTCGCGCTCGTGCTCGCTCTACGAAGACATGAACGAGCATCGATCAAAACAGTGAGGCGACACACGTCAGCTAAAACCACAATATCACTCTATATTTCAGCTGCTTGGCAGTAATGTTAGCTGACCAGACGAAGGTCTCTCCATGAATCGATGCTGATACTGTGTTGTCCTGCTCGGAACAGGAGTTTTGGTCGGAGACGATAACGTTACTCAGCAACATGAAAAAAGACACGGGAAACCTCTGTTGGTCTGGAGGAGCTGCAGCATTTATTTCTATACAAACGTCCACTGTACATTCACTAGATATTCTCAGAGCTAAACTAACTCTTCTGCAGTGTGTAGTGTGCGCGCATGCACGTGAGAGGTGGAGCGAGTGAGAACGAGCGCGGTGTGTGAGTGAAGGCAGGCAGAGGAGCAGAGTACAGCAGAGACTCCGGCCCTGGACACCAAAGCTACAGTCTCCCCCGCGTCCTCCGACCGCGGCCAACACTGTTTAACAGACGGGCTTCACTAGATACAACCAAGAGGTTTTGGTGTTTCCGTGTAGTTTGTGTTGGAGTCTTGTCTGAACAGTGTAGCCACACGCGAGCGCGCATGGGACATCGGCCCGCAATGACTTTATACGTGTTAGGACTTACAAACAGTCCCTTTAAAAAACAGAATTATCTGAAAAGTCACACATTCTCAACAGGGTATTTTTTATCACATAATACACTACATGAATATGTCAAATACAACACACTACTATGACACATGGGGTGCAAGCATAAGCACAAATCTCCAGGCCCAAATACACACGGGTGTGACCAAAACATTTTTGCTATTCTGGAGACCACAGGCGTAATAAATACATATATTAGTAGGAGGAATACAGGATCAGAAGATAGAGTTTCATCTCAGGGGGAGCATCTTTACTAGATGTCCGAACCACCTCAGCTGGCTCCTTTCAACGCAAAAGGAGTAGCGTCTCTACTCCGAGTCCCTCACGGATGACTGAGCTTCTCACCCTATCTCTAAGGGAGACGCCAGCCACCCTACTGAGAAAACCCCATTTCGGCCGCCTGTACCCGCGATCTAGTTCTTTGGGTCATAACTGAAGATGGACTTTGGTGATCACCAATCACATGAGCTCCCATCACCCCCTTTAAACGCAACACGGTAGAGAGGCTGAAATCTCTGAGAAGCTCCAAAATACAAATACATTACACCCCAAATATCAATATGCTGTGATCAACATAATCAACAGTAAGGTGATGTATATTAATTATGAATATCAGCCGGTGCAAACACTTAATATGGGCTCATTAATACATTTCTTCTGCATATTTGAAAAGATGCATTTATGGCTTTAAAGTCCAATAAACAAACAAGTCAAGAGACTTCAAGTCAGATGGACTCATGTCATTAAGTTCTGAAGGTGAATTAACCTGAAAAATATCACATTGTTAATGATAAACAATTAGTTAATTCCACTAAATTCTTGTATTCGTTTACAGTGAGAAAATATTTTGAGACATGATTGCTAGTTAAAAAAATGGAAATCACTGTCTCTTGACGTGACAGAAAAAAATATTTGACTTGCCAAACTGAGTTTGGACTTTTGCCTCTAATAGATTTGATGGAGCTCGGGACTCATCTCAGCCGTGTTATCCAAGTGATTAAACTGTTAAACATGGAATCTGTGAGTAATAGCTTTCCAGTCTGATGTTTGGATAAACGCTGATCATCAATTAGGTTAGATCCTGACACCTTAAATGATTAAGGATTTAAGGGGATTAATGCTGCTGTGCCAACCATGTGTATATTACACACAGCCCCTCTCTCAAATCACAGACTGTACATGATACACACATATTCCTGCTGCTGTGTGACAACTACTGCAAGTTGTTGTGGAAAGCAAATTTTTTTGATGCTCGTATTTTGATGCACATACCAATCTACAGTGGATGCGAAAAATGCAAAGCAAACTGAAAGTGGCAAGACTTAAATTAGAGGTATTTTGTGATTTTGGTGAGTTTTGTGTGTGTGCCCTGCATCTGCGATAAGAGGTGGTCTGACGCCCGGAACACACAGGGAACGTCAGGAGCGCGTGGCGGCTGCGTGGCATGGTGGCTGCGTGATTCACGCGTCGGGTGTTCACACCAGCTGCGTTTCAGCTGCGTGTCAGCTGCTTGTCTGCTGCCTTTCTGCTGCTGCTGTCAGCCCTTTCTTTCTACATAGAGTTTGCCTTTTAATGGCCATTTCATTTCATTATAAATATCATTTATATTTATTTTAGACAGAGAAAGGTTAAGAAACGTGTGGTAATTTGTAAATAATAGTAATAATCGAAAATCAAAACTCCATACTATATTCATTCATGGAGCTCTCCAAGTCACTGCATGTTCTACAACACTGTCCGGCACATATTTCAGAATAAAAGCCTTGTGTTAACAAATGAAGGAATTCTGCCCACAGAAAAAACGCTTGAGGGCTTTTATTTTGAATGAAAGCAGGAAGTGTTGATTTAAAAATAAGTCTTCACTTTTTTTCATCTCTGTAACATGTTCTACAGATAGACATCGAAACTGTAGTAATCTTGCTGATATGATGTTAATATACAGTCAATAGATCACTTTCACTGTCTGTTGTTGCTGTGAAACACGCGCGGGACGCGTCTAGACCTAAGAGATGCAGCTGAGACGCGTGTGTGACGTGCGTGAGACGTGGCTGCTCTAACCTGTTAACACGGACGGCAAAATAAAAAACAACAGGTAATGCAGCCGCCACGCGCTCCTGACGTTCCTGGTGCGTCCCAGATTTGAACGGGTTTGTACGCAAATACAATTTCAGGCCAAAAGGAGCACGAAAATAGCACTGCCACATCTAATCAGCATAAACACAGCCTGAGTTTCACTCCTGGTGAAAATAACTTCAGATACCTCGGTGTTCACATCACCCAGGACCTGTCATGGTCCTGCCATATCAACACCCTGGTGAAGAAAGCCCAGCAGCACCTCTTCCACCTCAGACGACTGAAGGACTTTAAACCCCCACTCAGGGTGCTCAGGAACTTCTACACCTGCACTATAGAGAGCATCCTGTGTGGGAGCATCACCACCTGGATGGGAAACGTACACCAAGCTTGGCATCACTTGGCTCTTAGGAGGGTGGTCCGCTCAGCTGAGAGAACCATCAGGACCACCTCCCTCCCCAATCTGCATGACATTTACATCAAACGATGTAGGGAAAGAGCAAAGAGGACCGCCGGGGACCCCAGTCACCCCAACAATGGACTGTTTTCCCCGCTGCCTTCAGGTAGACGCTAACGTCTGCTGAAGGCCAATACAGAAAGAATGAGGAGGAGTTTCTTCCCTCAGGCCATCAGACTGCTAAATGAGCCTAACACTTAGAGGTTCCATATCGTGCTCATTTTCAGGTTCATACTTGTATTTTGAGTTTCTACTAGAATATGTTTACATGCTGTAATGTTAAAAAAAAACTTTATTTTCCTCATACTGTCTGCCTGAATATACCTGTATTCATCCTCTGTCTGAAATGCTCCGTTTTAGTGCATTTCAACGGAATTGCAACAGAATTGCGTTGCCTGGCAACAGTTTGGGTCCATGTGTACTTCCTGTCAGCTGATGTTATTTACGTACACTGCAACCAGGAATAAACTGGGACACATTTAGAATAATTACGTTTAAAACCGTGTAATGGTCTAAATGTAGATGTAGAATCTAGATGTAGATGTAATTGTATATTTGTGAAATCCAGTCAAAACAGCTTGTTTCAAATGCACAATTTCTGAATATGGGCTGTGTATTTCTCTGTATATTGAGCGCTTCAATACTTTCACAGAATTTATATAGCACTTAAACCTGCTTTATAATATAAAAGACATGAAAATCTTACTTTTTACAATATGGGACCTTTAAGCTTGAAACTTGAAATATGTTAGTTTGGAGTCTGGAAATTACCATCCAGGTGCAGACTTGTGACCAAGGAAAAATTGTATAAACACTGCGGCGCAGGCTTTGGGCCATGATTCTTCTTTCTAAACTCCACTAACAAACAGTGGGCAGGTGACGGGGATATTGCCACTAGTTCCCATTTGGAAAAGTAAGCAAACCAAAGCTCAATGTATGGTATATGCCCTGTTCCTCTGCCAAAGAATCTAGCAGGATGGCCTCTGTCACCTTTAGGATTTGATATATCAATGGAGCCTCTGGCCTTTGCCCTATTTAATCTGCAGAGTACTCCCTGAGGGATTTGAAAATCATATGGCACTATACGCAGATATAGCACAGAACGAGCTCCGACGTATCAAAATCTTTCAACATATTTTCTGGGTATGAGCTGAGGTTATTAACACCAAGTTGATTATTCTGGCCTAAACCAATGATGTTACAAGGCTATAACAAAAGCACCACATTTTGCTATTGCAGCTAAATATAATAAAAGTATGTATACTTCTAAAAACATTTTTGAAATTAAAAAAAATGATCTTCCATCTTACCATTTGTAGGTGATGCCATAAGTCATTCCCGACTGTGTTACTGTAGGCAAAATGTTTGAGGTATGTCTGAAGACAAAAGAAAATTGTCATCATCCTGTCATAATTACCCTTCCCCTGTGGCTAAATGATGGGGGATACAGTAATCCATCTCAAACACCAAAATATACATATTATGATGTTATGCCAACAAAAAATAGAGACAGACGTACACTGAGTCCCTGGACAAAGACTGGCTCTGAGAGGAAATCAGACAGCATCCTCAACACTGCTGCACCCTGAGGAGCCAGACACACAGAGGACAGGGATCTATCAATCCGTTTACAAGGGCAATATGTACATTTACTATTGTACAGCACACTATGTACAATACAATGCACAGTAGTTGGAAAATACCAGTAACTCAATGACTACTTGTCCAATTGTTGACATTTTTTTCAAAGTTCATTTTCTGGCCTCACCTGCACCCTGACATGCAATGGAGAAGTGTTCATGCTGTAATATATTATATGAGAATATTTTGCTGATGTCTGTGTACCTTGCTGTATGAGATGGCATCAAACTGCTCGCCGATCTGGCCTGGCAGGATGATTAAGTCCTCTTCAGAAGACAGAGGATGAGACGAGGTCAAGGCATCGACTGCAAACACCCTGTGGACGTCATCAAGTATGATCAAGTCTTTCTGGAGCAAACAGACACACAGAAATGTATTAAGACTTCACATGATGTACAAGAGTTGATGACAGAAATGTGTGTTGTTAAGAGGACAGTCCAACTGCACAGAACATTGTGTTCTCACCACGTTCCATGCAGGCTCAGCGTGGTCTGCTCCCAGGTAAGACACATATGAAGCAAAGCCCTCGTTCAGCCAGACCTCATTCCACCAGCGCAGAGTCACCAGGTTACCAAACCACTGCACCACAGACCACATCAGTCCATTGGTTAACTAATTAATGAGTAAATCTATCAATGGATACGATTCAAAATCAAATTTAAAAAATCGATTCACCATGTGTGCTAGTTCATGAGCAATAATGGTGGCAGTGGTCTCTTTATTTCTGTTGGAGGAGGTCACAGGGTCATAGAGAAGGTTGGTTTCTCTGTATGTCACCAAACCCCAATTCTCCATCGCTCCAAAATAGAAGTCTGGCAGAGCGATTTGATCTGTAGAGAGGAGGTTTAATGCAGGTCAAAGGAACTGAATATACTCCACAGCCTTTAAAAATGTGGTTCATCCATACTTTTATTACAAGAAGCATTTCCTCTCTTCCCCTCAATTAGTACCGAGCTACGCAGGGAGAGCAGAGCAACCTAATTCCATCAAACCCGATGTACATGGGTGGCAGCAGAAATCTCAGAGAAGTATGTCTCTAACTCAAGGTGAAATATGGCTTGTTTTGTAGTATGAGTGAACCAAACCCATATTTCAGCAAAATTCGAACCCACAATGAAACATGGAACATCTTGCTTACTTAGAGAGATTGATCGGTTTTCTCTTGCAGCAGGATATTGCTGTGAGGACTCAGGGCGTTTTCACACCTGTAGTTGGTTTGCTCTGGTCTGAATCAGGGACCAAACCGTTACAATGTTGCATGTCGCCTCGAGTTTGGTTTGTGTTCACACGGCAGCATTTACAAGCGGACCAAAATTTTGGTGCGCAAAGAAACTGCTCTCTGCTCTCTAATTGGTCAGAATTTCCAAGCTGGAAAACTCCCGGAAGTAAACAAAGAAGAGCAGACTTCCAGAACGCAACAATGGAGGGCCAACTACGCGGCTTGATCTTGGCCCTGTTCACACCTGCCCAAACGAACCGCACCAAGAGGGTAAACGCTCCAGGGTTCCGTTCAACCCAACTAAACAAGGCAGGTGTGAATACGCCCTCAGTTAACAGTGTAAATGGATGAGATCTCAGGGAGAGAAAGGCTGTTGTATTTGATAGAAGGGGTAGGAAAATATAAAGTGAGTTCAGGGGGGGGGGGGACTAATATAATAAAACTGGAAAATAATAAGTTTCTTGCATTTTAGGCCTTATTGTTAAACAAGTTTCTACCAAACAGCAATCAGCGATCACAAGTCAGGTTCTCATCCAAATGTATAGTGCACATTTTAATTTTCCAGAAAATTAGCAAAAGAAAAGAAGATGTGCATTCCAATCCACCACCATTATGTGAATATTAGGATCATCGAGATAAACAGTTGGTGGCTGCAGCTCTCCAGTCAGGTGCCATGGTAATTAGCACTGAACACAAAGTACAGCTTAGGCTGATGGGAATGTCATTAGTTTAGCAGGTATTTGGAAAAGAGCCCCCTAAAATAAGCAAGGAATAGAATGAAAATCCATCATTCAAAATGCCCACTTTGGCCCTCGAAAGAAGATTATAAAGTAGGCTCACCTGACTTGCTCAGAGGGTAGGAGATGTTAAAGTACATCTGGAAGAAGTCCAGTATGGGTCCGGTCACATTGAGGGCATAGTCTCCCTGTCCCTGCTCAATAGCCGTCCTGCGAGCCCAGATACGAATCTGAACACACAACAGCAAACTTTGTGTATTATCATGCATAAAGGTTTTAAAAGACTGAAGTGTAGATGTTTTCATACATTTACAAGCTGAACTACAAAATATGTACAGTACACACACTTGTGGCAACAGCAGTAGATCGTCAGTAAATCAAATCCAAATGCTTTATGTTTGTATTAGATTGTCACTAATGCTAAAATAAATAGTTAATCAAATATTTGCAATTTATTAAACATTCATTGACAATATCTTTGATTAGCAGCTCGTCGTTTAACTCCTGTATTAAGCTAATATGCCAAATCGTCAAATGTGAGGTTTTATATCTTTGTGTCTCAGACAAAATAATTCATCTATGGTTTGAAGAAAAAAAAAAAAATGATTGATAGTAGAAATACCATCGCTGCAACCCTAATCATGACATACATTTTTGCATCACAATATGAAGCTTTGGAGTTAAATAATGAAGATTTCTTCTCTCACTTCTCTTTCTAATGGGAATTCCTGCTATGTAACAGGTAATGGTAGGACCCAATTGCAGCACACAGTAGACCAGGAACAGTTCTCACTCTCACTCTCACTCTCATCTTCAACCGCTTATCCGGGGTCGGGTCGTGGGGGCAACAGCTCCATCAGGGGACCCCAAACTTCCCTTTCCCGGGCCACATTAACCAGCTCTGACTGGGGGATCCCGAGGCGTTCCCAGGCCAGTGTGGAGATATAATCTCTCCACCTAGTCCTGGGTCTTCCCCGTGGCCTCCTCCCAGCTGGTCGTGCCTGGAACACCTCCCTAGGGAGGCGCCCAGGGGGGCATCCTTACTAGATGCCCGAACCACCTCAGCTGGCTCCTTTCAATGCAAAGGAGTAGCAGCTCTACTCCGAGTCCCTCACGGATGACTGGGCTTCTCACCCTATCTCTAAGGGAGACGCCAGCCACCCTCCTGAGAAAACCCACTTCGGCCGCTACTACCCGCGATCTAGTTCTTCTAGGAACGAAGATTGACCGGTAGATCGAGAGCTTTGCCTTCTGGCTCAGCTCTCTTTTCGTCACAACGATGCGGTAAAGCGAATACAATACCGCCCCCCCCCCGCTGCTCCGATTCTCCGGCCAATCTCACGTTCCATTGTCCCCTCACTCGCGAACAAGACCCCGAGGTACTTGAACTCCTTCACTTGGGGTAAGGACTCATTCCCTACCCGGAGTAGGCAATCCATCGGTTTCCTGCTGAGAACCATGGCCCCAGATTTAGAGGTGCTGATCAGGAACAGTTGGTCATGACTTTTAATGCCAAACTCAGTAGAAACACAGCAGGGTACGTAAGGCTGAGCACAGTGCAGTTCAACAATCCAGCAAAGAATCTCCACACAGTCTCTGACTACCCGGTTGGCTCGGAGGGCCGAACCAGACCGAGAAACAGGTGAGTGGGCGGTGACGTTTGCCCTAACACACTCCCTTTCACAATTCTGACATCCCCATCTGGCCAATGACCTTTCTCTCCACGTTCCTCAAGCCAATCAGTCCTCGGACGCTGTTCTTTGAATATCGCTGTGTTTCCGTCATTGTGTCTTTCAGACCTCCCCATCACCACCTTATCCCTAAGGATGATCCAGGAGGTTCAACTGAGAGGTTTCATCTTCCATCTGCTGGGTTTCCTCCACCACTAATGATGATGCATCACATTGACGGGGTCTAACTGCCACAGTCCCTCTCTGCCAACCTCAAGAGACGTTGTTACACACTTCCAGTTGATCTCTACTTCATGAACTACGAGTCGTAAGGCAGGCAATGATTTTGAGCTGTCTGTCTGGTATATCCATCACCTTGTTCCAGAGCTAAATATGTCAACAACTACCGGCCAGATTGTCGTTAAATACAAATCTGGTATGTATACTTGTGGTCCACAGAAGAGGATTCCTAATGATGCTGGTGGCTCTGTGACAGGGTCAAAAATGCCTTGTTTTATGGGAATTTGATTTGTTTTTATTCTATTTTGCATATTTTATCCCTGCATGTTTGTACCTGAGATGTTGTGTTGTAGGTTCACCTACCTTTTAATTGTTTGGGTTGCTTTTAATACATGGATTGAAGTGTTTTTATTTGACGGCGGTGGGGCACAGCAGCTCTCCTGACGACTACTACCTACCAGCCCAGTGACCAGTGAGTGTGGTGTGACTACATGCAGCAGACCGTGTCCGCCAACGCAGTTTCACTCAGACCTGGGTCGGCAGTTGGTTTCCTGCCGCCCAGGGAAATCGTAAGTACCCTTTGGTACATTTGATAACAAAAATGACGGCTCTGTTCCAGCAAATATTGCACTGCAATGCAGAAACTTCTAATGTTATCAGGTACACCTGTTTGACAAGTCATGACGTCTGCTGTGATGTGAATCAGTAATGTCATAGAGGGTTACCAGAGTGTCTCCTTGTGTGGCTTGGAGGTATGAGTAGTCAGAGATCACAATGGCTAGTAGATAGGTGGACATTTTTAAGGTGGGCTCAAACGTGGTCTGTGTCACAGCTACTCCATTAATAGTGGTGTTTACAATATCTGAAAAGACACAAACACACAGTTAAACAGACTCGAAACAATAATTATCTTATTTAGATAGTAATGGGACATGTAACAAAAAAGGAAGAGATTTTAGGAGAATTACAAGTTAATGTATATGTTTACTGTGTTTGCTGCTAATGCTCCACAGCACATTATTATAAACTCAGGAAAAAAAAGTTTGGAAATTTGTGTTTGGTGGATTATTTCTCTGTTGTTACAATGCTAATTGGCAAAGTATTTTACATGGTTGGAAAGCCTGTTTATTTACCTTCACAATGATGTCCAACTTGTAAGGATCATCCATTTGTGGGATGAGCAGCACAGCTGATTATGTGGGTAGCGCCCAAGAAAAATTTGCCAAAATGCTCTGCCAATGGTAAACAGTGTATTCTCCTGTTGGTGTTGACTCTTGTTTTGAGTTGTTTGGTGGATTGGATGATTGAACTCTCTATCAGTAACAAAGAACAATTTTACACTTTATTCATTTAATACACCGTCAGGAGCCTCAGTAGCAGGTGGAAGATCCATACGCAGCCACAACAGCCTGGCACCTCCTCCTCATGCTGGTCACCAACCTGGTCACACGTTGCTGTGGGATGGCGTTCCATTCCTCAACCAGGATTCGTTGCAGGTCACGCTAACGCTACCCACATAATCAGCTGTGCTGCTCATCCCACAAATGCATGATCCTTACAAGTTGGACATCATTGTGAAGGTAGATAAACAGGCTTTCTAACGATGTAAAATACAATGACCATTAGCATTGTAACAACAGAGAAATAATCCACCAAACACAAATTTCCAAACTTTTTTTTCCGAGTTTATCAGCGGGCCTGGAACATTGCTCGCGCTAAAAAAGCCGTGCAGTGAAGGTGAATTTGTTCAGTATCAGACCTGCGGCTGTCACGGCACACTGTTGAACAGAGAATATCGGACATTAAAGGGACTGTTTGTAAGAATCAGAAATGCTTGTTAACAGCGACACCTGTGGCCGTTAAGTCAACGAAAGTCAGCGTCGGGCTCGCGCTTGCTCGCTCTACATAGACATGAACGAGCATCGCTCAAAACAGTGAGGCGACACACGTCAGCTAAAAGCACAATATCACTCTATATTTCAAGCAGTAATGTTAGCTGACCAGACGAAGGTCTCTCCATGAATCACTGCTGATCCTAGTGTTGGCTTTTCCTGCCTCAGCCTCCCGACCGCTGCCGGAGGGAGACACCGGCACCCGGTCGGAGACGATAACGTTTCTCACTGCGGAGCCCCGTCACTTCACAAGACACGGAAAACTGAGTCTGAACAGCGCAGCCACACGCGAGTGCGCATATGCGAGCGCGCATGGGACACCGACCCGGGTGCTTTATATGTGTAAGAAGTTACAAACAGTCCCTTTAACAACTCGATTGAAATACAGTTACAGATCATGAGATATGCTGCTATTTCAGCATTGCTTTGGATGACTTGATCAAGATAAGCCAAAGTTGGCAATATTTATACGGTCTGTGTCAGAAGACTGCACAATTAAGGAAGAGCTGCTTGACATGGTGCCGTTAGAAGATCGGACCCTGTCCATGACTGTTGTTGAGAAGGCAAATTTGCAATTATCAAAACTAATAGCAATAACCACAGCCAGCTATGTTGGGATCTGCAAATAGCGTTGCAGGGCTGTGTGAAGCTGGCGACCGTTTCCCAGATTTCTGGACATGTCACTGCAGCTGGTGTCTAAAAAGCTGAAATTGAACCAGTTATGTATGGGGTCAGATCAGTCTCAACATTAACAAATGCACACAGAAGGATTCACAAATGTATCTTGTGATTTATATATAAATGACTCTCCACAAAAATATTTTTCAATGCACACAAAAATAGTTATCGTTGTATATAAATGTAAACAAAAATCAACTAGCGTTAGCATTAGCCAGCTGTCAAATAGCAACACGGCAGGTGCCGGTGGTCTCTCTTTCAACATCGTGGATGAAACCCTCAATCCAGTTGCTGTATCTCTTTTTTGGGATTCTTTTGGGGATCTTTACAGATGCATCTGCCCACGTTAGATCATTTAAACGCTTGGCTGGGTGCACAAGTTGAATGCTTGGACCACTTCACCAAAGCAAGCTGTCTGACTACTTTCTGTGTTGGTGTTCACCCTGTGAATGATGTAAATCCCCCCCCCCCTCCCCATTTTACTGTGCATTGATAACTGTGTTGCTGGAGGGCATGGACCAACAACTGTGTGTTTACTGAATATACATACATGTGCATATACATATATTGTGTTGTTTAATTTGGAGGACTTAGAGTAAAACTATCATAATTTGAAATAATTGAGATTTTGCAACTAGATTTTGATACAGGTCTCCTCTCCAAGTACGGCAGATACGATTTGGTAGTAACACAGGAGCCAGTTGACATAGTTTAGTGGTGCCAATACACCACAAGATTAGCACATCATTAAATTACCAAAAGCTAACCAACACAGTATAAACCTGGGCCTCTGGGGGGCCTCTGGAGGCCTGAAATGAGCATGGCTGGGTATGGAATTTTAAAAACTCAGCATATCTGTTTGCATGCAAGATAATAATTGATTGATCATTTTAACTGTGATTTATGCAAATACAGTTCTGTTCTGATACATGTGGACCACACTGACCTCGTTCCATGCCATTGGACAGGGCTACAGTTTCACGGGGGTGGATGAGAGTTATATAGAAAACAGCTTTCATAGCGGGCTCATCGAAACAAGGGAAGGTCTTTCTGGCATGAGTCGGATGCATCTGAGAGGTGGCAACAATCCTGAGAATGAGACAACATTTTGAACACAGTGTAGAGATTGGAGATTACCTCACCAAAAACAAATTAAATACAGATATTGCGGGACACAGACTTACTTTCGGACTCCATCTTCTTCATATTCACTCCTGTAAAAGCCTGCCAAGTCATCAGCTAGCTCTCCAGTGAACTCAGTGTACAGCTGATATCTGTGTTTTTCAGTTAGTTTACTATTCAGCTGGATAACCAGATACTGGGTCTCATGCTGCAGCCAGGAGGACTTAATACTGGGAGCAGACCCACCACCTGGGGAAAACATAGTGAGCATGAGAATATTATTCCAAGTCCCACCAAAAAATGTAGAATTATTAATAATATATAATGGTATTCAATAAAAGTGTTATTAATAATAACAAAAAAAATCTTATTTTTCTTTTACTCTGTTTGAGTATGTCCTGCACATTCATTACTAGCAATATGTTTAAAGCTGTATTCATCATAGATTCACCATTAACTGCTGTGAACTGGCAGCTTGCTTCATGCAGCAGGGATGCACCTTTGGATGTGTCCCTGACCTCCACGCCACACTGAAGAGGCATGTCAGCCAAGACAGCCCAACAATGTCTACAGCCTTTAGCATCTCAGGGTGAATCTCATCCACACCTGGCGCCTTGCCACTGAGGAGCTTCTCGACTACGTACATGAATATTTCTCCCTGTGTGTGTGTGTGTGTGTGTCTTTGTGTGGTAGCGATGTCAATAATTAACCGTTTAACCGTTAACCGACATTAAGCATTTTAACCGATTAACGCTATCGGTTAAAAAATAATTAAAAAGCTGAGCGTCTCAGAGGAGCGACTCGTCTCTTTAAGGAGAAAAGCTGGTCCACCTTAACAGCCCACCTTAAGAGGCGGAGCCGGAGTTGCAGGATACAGGAAGTCGGCTCCTGTCTCTGGCTCGCTTGAGCGGAGCAGAGGAGTTGTAGTTTTGTAGCATTTATTCACCGACAAATAAACTGTACACACACTGCTACACCTACGTTCACAGCTAGAACGCCACCAACAACCTCACACTCACCACCAACACACACACACGGTCTGTTGGAAACTCACTAAAGTTACGCAGAAGCCTCCGGCAATGCTAGAGCTGCTAACGTAGAACAAATACACACACTGTAGTTCTGCCGGGCAGACACACAGCTGACAACCTGCTAAACTAAACTAAATGTGCGGTGGAGACTTTTACTGGGAAAGTGGCTGCATGTCCGCGACACTACACGCAGCATCGTAGCTGCTAAGTTAACGCTCCCGGACGGTGAACTGGGGACTCCCGTCAACCAATATCTGTTGTGCTCCTGCACCTGGTACACCGCTGCATGCGAGGCACAAATCTTGCCGGTTAACGGTTAATAATCGGTTAACGAGGGTCGGTTATCGGTTAAGAACATTTTTCCATCCCTAGTGTGTGTGTGTGTGTGTGCGTGTGTGTGTGTGTGTGTGTGTGTGTGTGTGTGTACTGTACCTGAAGCGATAAGCCTGGCATTGTGTGTGATGTCCAGCTTGGTGTAGTTGAGTTTGTTGGAGTGGATCAGGATCAGATTTGTTTCGTTCACACACTCAAACTCCACAGTGGACCGGCCTGGTGAATGTATGGAGATAGCAAAGACATCACAAATTCGCCTTTTCATGGCTTTTCAACACAAATGTGTCCCCGGTGTGTCTACAGACCCCCAAAGTGTAAGAAAAGACCATCCTTTTTTTTTCTTCTGCTCCATCTAACAGAAAACGTGTAACAAAGAGCTCCTCAGATTTGATACTGGATATGACGTCCTATGTGCACGTTGCTGTGCCGTAGAGCCACCTTCAGCCTGTCTTTTAGGTAGGATTTAAACCAGCTGAGTGCTATGCCAGAAATACCCACCCAGTTTTCCAGTCGGTCTAGTAATATATTATGGTCAACCGTTTCGAATGCAGCACTGAGATCCAGTAAAACTAAAACCAAAATTCTACCACTGTCTGTGTTCAATCGGATGTCATTGAAGACCTTAACAAGAGCAGTCTCAGTGCTGTGGTGAGGTCGAAAACCTGACTGGAAGACATCAAAAGAGTTGTTTAGTGCCAGAAAGCTATTTAATTGTTGAAAACTGTTTTTTCAATTATTTTAGACAAGAATGGAAGATTTGATATCGGTCTGTAATTATTTACTATTGATGAGTCCAGATTGTTCTTTTTGTGGAGCGGTTTGATGACGGCAGTTTTCAGGGCCTGTGGGAAGACTCCTGAAACAAGAGATGCATTAACAATCTGTAAAAGCTCTGAGACCATACAATCTGATGTTGGCAGAATGTCAAGGCAGCATGAGGAGGATTTTAGATGTTGTATGATTTCCTCCAGGTATGTCTGATTTATTGGATAAGATTGTGTCATGTTATTTGCACCAGGTTTAAGTGGACGCAGGGGCAACAAACATCCTGTACCTGATAAGGAGGAAGTGACTGCTTGTCTGATTTTGTGAATCTTTTCTGTAAAAAAGGAAGCAAATTCATTGCAGGCCCTGGAGGATAAAAGTTCAGAGGCTACTGACACAGGAGGGTTTGTTAGCCTGTCGACAGTAGCAAACAGGGCACGTGCATTATTATTGTTTTTGGTGATGATGTCAGAGAAGAAGGATCGCCTTGCATTTCTCACTTCTGAATTATAAATGCAAAGTCTCTCTTTATAGATGTCATAATGAACTTGTAGATTTGTTTTCCGCCACTGGCGTTCAGCTTTTCGACACTCTCTTTTTTCATTTCTTACTAACATGGCATTTCTCCATGGAGATTTTTTCTTACCAGAGACAGTCTTCACCGTGGTGGGTGCAATGGTATCAATAACATTTGTAATTTTAGAATTTAAATTATGTACAAGCTCATTGACAGAGGTCCAGGGGAGGGTGGGTGTGGAAGAGAAAGCCTGAACAAATTGATCACTGGTATTTTCAGTGATATACCTTTTTGTGATTACCTTTGTCTGATCATTTATTATTATAATAATAATAATATGATAATTTATTTATATAGATTACTCTCAAAGAATACACAGGAATGATCAGACAGAGCAACATCCATCACTACAACCTTGGAAATGTTCAGGCCCTTTGATATGATTAAGTCCAAAGTGTGTCCCCTATTGTGTGTGGGCTCCGTCACATGCTGACTCATT
>CAKALU010014402.1:5624-26368 GCA_916700995.1 Hozukius guyotensis
CCTTCAGTAGTTCATACATATAGAAACGGATATCATAATCTGTCAACTTCTGGTACAACTCCTGCAGAAAAAAAAACACATTTACATCAGGATTTTAAATTAGTTCCAGGAAAAAGCTGTGCCCCCCCTGCAACATTAGCCCCCTACTGATTAAGACACTACAACATGGGACATGATGGCCCAGTGAAGGCAGAAACCATTCAATCTGAAGCCCTAACAGCTGAGTGGACCCCCTGAAGCATGCAGCATCGTACCTTGAAGTCTGTGTTATTGATGCATTCAAAGACGAGCGCTGGAGTTCTGGACTGTGCAGCCGCCACAGAGAGACAGAGAGAGGAGGGGAGTGACAGAGAGACAAAATCAGTCCAAAACAAGAATGAAAACAGAGCAGCATGTGGCTCATTACTGATTCAGTCACCTGATTAACTAACTACAGATGCTGGAAGTGAACTGGACCCAAATTCGACATATAGCAAAATCATCTGCATCACGTTTGATATAGTCGTTGTTGCTTGATTTCAAGCAAACTGTCCAAAAACTGTGATAATCATTTTTCTATCCACTTTGGTTCCCTAGAAACCTGATTCCAAACAAAAGGACCCTGCAAGGTTCCCACCACTGCACTGAAAGATGCCCGAGCTAAGTCAGTGTGCTATTCTTCCTTCCTGTTTTTTTTGGTATTCAGTCTGGTTTACAGCACAGTCTTAAAGGGTAACTTCAGTATTTTTCAACCTGGATCCTATTTTCCCATGTTTTTGTGTCAAAGTGACTAATGGGGACAACAATTTTTATAATTGGTCCAGTATTGAGGGAGAACGCTGAAGACAGCAGCTGCTGAACGGGCTGTAATGTAAGCGCTCGAGGCAACTCCTACACCATCAATGTAAGTCCACTAAAAGTGCTTATTTTTGTTTCAAAAACTGTTGTCCCCATTAGTCACTTTGACACAAAAACATGGGAAAACAGGGTCCAGGTTGAAAAATATCAAAGTTGTCTTTTAAGACTGAAAATATAGGAATGTGGTCCATTTGTAAAACTCCCCGATAGTCCCAAAATTCTGCAGATAATTTATCAAATTCCTGACTTTACTTAAATTCTTATATTTCAAAATTTCCCCATAGACTAAAATAAAATAATCACAAGTTGAGTTAACTGAAAACTGGAATAACATTGTTTCTTTCTTCCACATGGCAGCAGGTTTCACCCCAATGATTAAAGTAATAATCACATCAACAATCGGTGCCTCCCAAAAGTGATATCATTTCAACACCTGTAATCACTCCAGAAATCCATGATTTCTTTGAACCCATCATTACATGTTGGCAGTTGTTTACTAGTGCTTTAAATATCCGTAAGTGACATAGATGTAAGGGAGCTGTTTGGGATGGATAAAAGTAAATGGACGAAAAAAAAATCATAGTCAAGAATTAGTTGACTTGAAGAAAACTACCTCGCTAACATGCATGTAAATGATGCAGAGTTCAAAATATTTGTAAAATTGGCTTTGCAAAGGTTTTATGAGGAAGGAAATGCATCCAGCATGTTTATTAGACACAATGTGTTGTGGTGAGAAGCACTGAGAGTGAACATAAATGTGTTTGTTTACAACCTTTATGATGTTATGTGTAGTTATATCCTCAAGTTACTTTACACCTAAAAGAATGATCCCAGTCAGTCTCATGCAGTAAGGTTTACAGATTTTAAATTGAGGACTTGTTTACTTGTTATCGACCAGTAGCCGAGCTCAGGGATTGGAATCGGTATTTGGAAAGAAAAGGTCAGATCAGTGCATCCCCGATTGTCATGTCCTTACAGGAGTAATTAAAGCAAACATCACACATGTAATGTTGAGTTATGTCCAGAATCCTTCTGTGAAATCAGGGCACCAAATAAAAAAAGCCAACCAACGTCTCATACCAGCCTCCCTGGCTAATGTGAATCCAATGAACTGACAATGCGAGTTAATCTTTTAAAAGTATTCTTAACATTTCATATGCTTCAGTCCAACACTTATTCTAAAAAGGACAAACATGCCATTATCGCGCCTACCACTGGGTCTTTGACTGTGTCCACCAGTCGGATGATGTTGGTCCCTCCTCGCAGGTTCTCCAGGATCTTGATCTCTCGCTTGATCTTCTTCTTTTTGACCGGCTAATTCCATAGGACAAACCAAGCAAGGCAAACAAGGACAGTGATTTAGAAGAGAGGTCTTAGGGTACAAGTCCAGAAAAAAATAATAGTATTACCACCTTGCGGTTGTATGCCTCCGACACCGAGTCAAGTTGCAGTTTACATGGTGTTTCTGAGATACTGCGCTCACGAGAATGAGACGGACGGACAACCCAAGATCATAATGCCTTCGGTCAAGGCTATCGCCGGCATAAAAATCACATCAAGATGCAAAAGATAAAGAAGATGAGTAAAGCTGGAAGGATTAATCGATTAGCTGTCAACTATTAAAACAATTGCCAACTATTTTGATAATCGATTAATTGGTTTGAGTAATTCTTTAAGAAAAAAAAGGTCAAAATTCTCTGATTCCAGCTTCTTAAATGTGAATATTTTCTGGTTTCTTTATTCCTCTATAACAGTAAACTGAATATCTTTGAGTTGTGGACAGAACAGGACATCCGAGGACGTCATCTTGGGCTTTAGGAAACACTGATCGACATTTTTATAGACCAAACAACTAATCAAGAAAATAATCGACAATGAAAATAATCGTTAGTTGCAGCCCTAAAGCAGAGAAGTTTGTCCAGGTGCTACTCCTGACTCCTGATCTTGAACCTGCTGATCCTGCTCGCCGTGTCGCTGCTGCTGCATTCCAGTCTGTCAGTCTTTGTACATTTAGAGCGGGCGGCAGGTTGATGTTTACATTTAAATGACTGACAGATAAGCCTTGACTCTGGCCCTTGCTAAATGGCAATGGTAACAGGCATCCTCATCTGTCACCTGCATCACCATGTCCACGATTAATCACGGACAATCATGCGATTAATCACGCTTAAATATTTTAATTTATATATATATATATATATAATAGATATTAATATAAATTAATCCATAAATATTTGCCAGGCAACCCGGGCAGAACCTGAACACCAACTTTTTCATTTTTCCACAAGGTTTCAAGCTGCTACTGACAATTATTTTCATTATGGATTGATCTCCTAGAGCTTAAAAGGATTAGTCGAAAAAATTTATCGGCAACTATTTTGATAATCAATTCATCGTTCAGGTCATTTTTCAAGAAGAAAGACCAAATATTTGATGGCTACAGGTATAAGTTCAATTCAATTTCAATTCAATTTATTTTTATATAGCGTCAAATCATAACAGAAGTTATCTCTGAGCTGCCAGGAGAATATCACAAGAACTTCTGCCTATTGAGAGGAAATAATGCTTTCAGAATCAAACATACATCCAGCTATACGAATGATCATATTAACGTTAAAAAATGTTAATAGTGTGATAAAAGAATCATTTATAAAGTGCACATTAGGTTTATTTTCCAAGTGAGAATTTACTGCTTTTCCTTGTAGTGAATTATAGTAAATTGAATATATTTGGATTTTGGACTGTAGGTCGGACAAAACCAGATTAAAAGAATTATTAGTTGCAGCCCTAGATTGATCTGCCATTTATGTAATGTTTTGTCCGACCATCAGTCCACTCATCATATCACATAAGATTCATTCTTCATATTACTCTGAAATTCATATTTTATTCCATTTCAAGTGGAGGGCTCGAAAACCACACACACACTCAGCAGCCAGGACATTCAGCATTTAGCTCCAGCGAGATCTAACCGCTCACCTTCAGGATCTTGACCACCACCTTCTCATTGTTGGTGATGTTGATGGCCTCGAACACTTCACTATACTTCCCTCTGCCCAGCTTACGAACCAGCTGGTAGTCCTCCTGGTTGCTATAGGGACAGATGGAAGAAACAGTGCAAAGAGCTGGGGTGAGAAAGCGAGGAAAATATATTTCAGCATCAGCATAAAATTTAGTCTGAATGACGTGATTTCTGGCTGTGATCTGCAGACAGAAGTCAGCAGACAGACAGGGTGAACATGGGGACAGAGATGGAGGTAAGGGTGGAGGACTGTGAGACAGTGCAGAGCAGCAGGGTGGTGGGCTGGGAGACTGTACTATCAAGAGTGTCATCACACCCTCACAGCTACATGTATAATAATAGACACCCATCTGCCTTCTTCTTCTTCTTCTCTGGGTTGGGTGATGGGTTGAAGCGGAGCACAAATATAAATCAATCAATTTAAAAAGCTATGCAAAAAATATATTTTTGGGAGGTATATGGTTGAGGAAGAGTTGTGATAAGGGTTGTGTCAAGGGTTGGTTTATATCTACTTTTTAACTCCGGATGGATTTGTGGGTTGTAAATAAACTTGGGATGCTGTTCACATATTTAATTTGGGATGTAAATAAATCTGGGATAGTTTATATATTATATTATATTATATTATCATTCTATGATATATGAGTTATTAGAGGACAAGTGAGAAAGGGGTATAGGAAAATATAAGTTTTACTTCTACCTACTCCTTTTCGGACACTATTACTCTTGTCTTGTTTGTTATTATTTTGTATCTGTTTTTATTTATTTTATGTTCGAAATAAAGTCTTTCATTCATTCATTCAATTAATTAACAAAAAATAACTGACACCCAGTGAAATGAGTACTTTTAGTGCCCCTGGGAAATCTG
Source organism: Hozukius guyotensis (assembly GCA_916700995.1). Classification (NCBI taxonomy): domain Eukaryota; kingdom Metazoa; phylum Chordata; class Actinopteri; order Perciformes; family Sebastidae; genus Hozukius; species Hozukius guyotensis. The sequence continues at coordinate 10,352 of CAKALU010014402.1, forward strand.
GGGCTCCGGGCTGTTTTCCTACATCTAGCCTTTTATTTTACTGTAAAAGATTAAACTCCATCTGCAGACTAAACAAGTAAAATATGCTGAAATACAAACTATATGTAGACATACAAATTAACTACATACATAGCAGTATTAATATAGCTTTTAATTAATTCCCGTAGATAAACATCTTGGTGGAAAACAAATCTGGGATAGTTTATATATTATATTATATTATGATTCTATGATATATGAGTTATTAGAGGAGAAGTGAGAAAGGGGTATAGGGAAATATAAGTTTTACTTCTACCTACTCCTTTTCGGACACTATTACTCTTGTTTTGTTTGTTATTATTTTGTATCTGTTTTTATTTATTTTAAATAAAGTCTTTCATTCATTCATTCATTCTTCCAGACATGCAAACAGAGAGCTGCTGTGCTGCTGTCAGACACATCACATGCATGCAATCAGATGATCAACCTGCAGTAAACACACTACATGTCCTCACTTCCAGTTGGGTACGTGGGCCTCGTAGTCCCAGTACTCCCGGCTCTTCAGGGTGTTGACGTCTGCGTACACACGGGACTTGCTACCGGCCACCGGACCCGGCATGGCGAGACCCGTGGCTCGGGTAACTGGACTTGTTTGCTGGGTGTGTTTATGGGGTGTGAGGTGGACCAGGACTAGCTTCCCTCTACAGCCAGACTGAGAGAGAGAAAGGAGCAAAAGAAGGAAGAGAAACGGTGATGTCCAACCGGCGGGGTTCGCTGCAATCAGTGCCCGCCGAGCAGCGCTCCTTGGGCGGATTGTCAGAAGCAGCAGAGCCGGTGGAGGTGAAGGCTCGTAGTGGAGGCTGATAAAGAGTCGGGGTGATAGTGCAGCTGACTCAGGGGTGTTGAGGTAGAGAGGAAACGGACCCCTAAAAGGCCACAGAGGAGGAGGAAAAGGGGGTCTAAATATCACGGGTTAACACTCCTAAGCAACCGTCGTTAAGGGCCCTAACCGGTGGTAGCCGATGGACGGTTGGAGAGGAGGAGGTTCTCGGTGGTCTGGTGTTAGCTATCAATCAACCGGGTCGACTGGAGGTAAAGGGGGCGGTGGAGCAGCAGCAGAGATCGATGTTGTTAGCTAAGCGATGCTACTTCAGCGCGGAGATGTCGCACCGACGAGGAGCGCTGCTGCTCGGCGCCGTGCACCACCACCACCATCAGCGGAGGAGCAGCCCGCGTCATGTGCGACCGGACCGGCTGTGTGGAGAAGAAGAAGCAGCGGCGTCCTCTCGGTGGTGACGGACGGAGGGGCCCGGGATTCGGGGGGGAGTTTGTTCTGCTGCAGCCAACAGACCTCCCCGGTCCTCGGTGGAGAGCAGAGCAGAGCGCAGGAGAAGGGAAGCGGATTGGTGATTGAAGGGGAGCGAGAGAGCCGCCCGGATGTGAAGCCAGCTGGCTGCTGCCGGGGTGAACATGAGGAATGTCGGCCTGAGCAGCCGCGACACAGCGCCCCCTGGTGGGCGGGATGAGACAGCAGCAACACACTGGAGGAGGGTTTCACTGTACAACATACTAGTGCAAAGATTTTTTAATACTTTATTTTTTTCAAGATTGTTTTCATATATGCATATGCAAAGATTAGACTATTTTATCCGTATTCCACATTAACATTTTCTCCAAAATGTTCTCCAAAAACAGTATATGGGGGTTTCTGCAAATACGGGCTATTTTAAGTCCCAGCACCAAAACCGCAAAGTTATATCTAGTGAAGCCCGTCTGTTAAACAGTGTCAACTCTTCCTGCTCCAGCCCCCCGACCATGGCCAGAAGACGTGGGGGAGACCGTAGCTTTGGTCTCCAGGGCCGGAGTCTCTGCTGTACTCTGCTCCTCTGCTCCTCTGCTCCTCTACCTGCCTTCACTCAGCTCGCTCCACTCACAAGTGCATGCGCGCACACTACACACTGCAGAAGAGTTAGTTTAGCTCTGAGAATATCTAGTAAATGTACAGTGGACGTTTGTGCAGAAATAAATGCTGCAGCTCCTACAGACCAACAGAGGTTTCCCGTGTCTTGTGAAGTGACGGGGCTCCGCAGCGAGAAACGTTATCGTCTCCGACCGGGTGCCGGTGTCTCTCCTGTCCCCTCCGGGGAACTCAAGCCCAACAGGCAACAACAGCTGTCAGTGTGTCAGTGTGCTGACTTGACTATGACTTGCCCCAAACTGCATGTGATTATCATAAATTGGGCATGTCTGTAAAGGGGAGACTCGTTGGTACCCATAAAACCCATTTTCATTCACATATCTTGAGGTCAAAGGTCAAGGAACCCCTTTGAAAATGTCCATGCCAGTTTTTCCTCACCAAAATTTTAATTAAATTGGAGCGTTATTTATCCTCCTTGGCGACAAGCTAGTAAGACATTGTTTTTTCTAACATTTTTTCTAGTTTTATATCATAGCAGTATCTTCACTCTAGCTTTAAAACTGTGAAACTCTGAAAGATCGATTGTGTTAATGCGTTAAAGCAATTAGTTGCGTTAAAACGAATTTGCGTTAACTTTGACAGCCTTAATATAAATATAAAACTATGGCCCAGACTGGTCATCCTTCATGAATACTTTTACTTCTGATAATTACAGTGCATCTTGTAACATTCTGCTTCAGACATTTTGTGGTATTTTTCAGAACTTTATTATTAATACACATTTTAGAAAAAAAAAACAACTCCCTAAAATCAGAAGAATAATAAATAATCTCTTGACTCCTGTAAGTTTATAAATGAAAAAGGTTTTATTTGTTAGTGCTGTGTGTAATTGAATGCTACATACATACAGATAATCTTAGCATGAATGTACACGTCGCCACAAAGTTTATTTCTTTTCTTTTTTTCCAACATCATTCACATAAACTACAGTACAATTTGAAAAAAACAAAAACTATAGGAGGGAACAGTGCAGTGAGGAGGAGGGGGGGGGGAGCACCAGTTCCCAGGGACAGAACACAGGAACTAACACAGCAAGCATGCAGAGAGCAAGAGACACCAGGGTCTGACGGGTTCATTTATTGAAACTGAAAGGAAAGAGAGGATGGTGGTGGTGGGGGATGGGGGGGGGGGTAAACTGGTGCCTGAACTGACTTTTTTCCCATTGAAACCACCAGTTAAAATGCAGAGGGGTGGATTTATTTAATTTGTGCTTATACAGGAGATTTTCCTCTCCTTTCCCTGACTGCGTGTTGGATGTGGGATGGAGTTAATTACTCAAGATGTAAGCGTAGTTCTCCCTTTCACTTTGCAGTCAAATCCTCACTGTCCGTTAATGTTTCACCTACCTGAACAGCGCTCTATAACACACAGGACAAATGCACTACCAGACAGTCCAAACAGCTAAACCAGTGCTGCTGGGCTGGAATTATTCTTAGGCTTTAAACGTACAGTTGTACTATTATTATTACACATTAAAGCTGGGTTTCCACCAAAAGTTACCGTGACTTTTAATCCCCGGAACTACTTTTCAAGGAACTTAAAGGTTCCTTCAGCACACTGTTGTCTGCGTTTCCGCCGCGGTCCAAAGACATGCGAAGGTTAGGCAAGTTAGTCTGCTGACGTATGAAAAAACAACATGACATGAGACGAGGACTGCTGGTGGTCACAGTGGTAAATACACTCTGCAGCCTGCAGCTCAGTGTGTCTGCCTGTTTCATCTAAAATACACGCTGGAAAAAAATGTGTGTTTCACCAATTAGTGATGGCCATCCCTGCGAACTCCACCCCGAAAGTTCTGGTACTTTCAGAAAGTGCTACCCCCCGACCAGGGCCTTTTTGGGGGGTAAAATGTCCCCGGAACAAAATTTAGACCCCGGTCCCCGTGGTCAAAACGCAAAGAGTTCCTCAAAAGGTTCTTAGCTCTGGGGGAAAATTCTTGCAGGGAGGGGGAGGGGGGGGGGGAAAGCTCCGGGGGAAAGTTCCTGCGGTCGAGTGTACTGTCTGCGCTATACAGCGGGGTCCTTGTCCTGCACCTGGAGTGACTATTTTTTTATTATGCACATCTGATGATGTGTCAGCACCAATTAAAAAGTCAAAGTCCTTGAGCACTTCTTCAAATATGAACCCACCGTCATTGATTCCTGATGTGTTTGTGTTGTATTATTCAACTTTTACACCACCACCCTACAGACTTCTGTGTGTAGAGATCGCTTCTTCTATGATTTGGCTTTAGAAACAATTCTACGTTGTGAAAGCGGAGTACGACTCTGGCTGACGTGTTAAAAAATACAACAAATTTTATCCAAAACCTACCCCAAGGCCCTGGTCTCTCCATCTAGGAATATCGATTTCCATATCAATTTAAATGTTTTAAAAAAATAATATAAACAAACGTGAAACCATAAAAAAACATACAGTACTTGCTCGCAGTCTTGTAATGCCAGATTCAGAAAATAAAAATATGATGGCTGACCAACCATCTGACCTCGCGTGATGATGATGATGAAGAACAGAGACAGAAAGCAGAAGAGGAGGAAGAGGCACTGTGGCCTCGTTTTAAGGCTAAAACCAAAAGAAAAGAATTCCAAGCCAGAATAAAAAAGCTTCAGTCTCCTTGGCCTCCTCCGTTTGTATTCATTACTGCACTCAAACCATGAATCAACAGTGAGAGAGGGAACAGGAAAAGGAACCATGATCACAGCTGACATGTAAACCAACTTGTTCTTCGGGGCTTCTAAAGCGCAACTAGAATCTCATAGCATTCAACGTAGAGGAAGGTGTCATTCACTCTGGTAGAAACCCACTCTGACAGACACAGCGTCCGGCTCAACATGTAACAGGAAAAACATGGTTAATATTTCTCTAAAAACATGGGAAATATTGAACACAAAGTGCAGGTTCATCCTGCAAAAACAGCTCGGACAGACCAGTAAGGTTAGTAACTTTAAAAAAAAAAAAAAAAAGGCGCAGGTCTGCTGAAACATTTCTAATACAATTCTCTACAGTCTGAATTTCCCTGTTTGACAGAATACTGTTTACATTCACACACTCAGACTCACACACACACGCAGGGTGCTCTTTGAGATCCCCTGCAACATACCGATACAATCACTACATGGACTACAAAAAGAACAAAAGAGCATTTGTTAAAACATTTCACGTGGTAAAAAGTAGCAAGAATACAAAAACAGTTCTTACATATTGGTTTTAAGAAAGACATTTCCAACTCATCTGGCTAAGTACACTCAAACATCCATAGTATGTACAGGCTGAGAGAGGAAGTCAGGTTCAAACTTGGACATTTTCAGTACAAAGAAGTCTGCAGCACTGCAGGAATATGACCATTATATTAGTGTGAAATATAATATATTTCTATATTTGTCTGTACTGAAGGGTGAGAATGGAATCAATCATCAGGGTTTTTATTGATGGTAGACTTCAGCTGGTTGGTTAGTCACACCTTTGGGATCAGGTGCTGCTTCATACTGGTGTTTTGGTACATCGGAATTATTTCACTATAGGACAATACGTCCCCAAACTCCCCCCACACTGTATCCCTTCACATAAGTTGAGGAGTTCACTGGCTACTTTATAAATAATACTTTTAAACCCAAACGGATGTGGACGCTGGGAGTCGGGGCCAAAAGAGCCAATACACTGCTTCTGTATTACTGTGGGGAGGTGAAAACCAAAAATGATCTTACACCTGACTAAAGACAAATGAATGTGTGAACATGTGTCTGAGGGGTTCATGGTCAAACCTCCCAGTCCTCTGATACTAAACAGCAACAGGACGGGAAGAGGAGGGAAGCAAAAGAATGCAAAGATGAGAGGAAGGATGAGAAGGGGGGGGGGGGGGTGCTCGCCGGTGAGAGAAATCACTCTGATTGGGTGTTCAGATTAAACAAATCAGTGCACGAGTAGTGAAACGAAAGTGAGGAAAGCAAGACAACGGGTAAAATCAAGTGGAAAAACACAGAGGGCTCTTCTCATTTTTCATCTTCGTCTCATCTGATCATTCCAATACACGGATATTTTCACAACGACATGGCCATCTGGAATGAAGCTAAGTGGTGAGTGAGAGTGGTGTGAAAATGGTCGGCAAACGCTGCTTTGTTTCATGTACGTATCATAACGGCTTCTATATCTGCCGTCCTTGGAGAGACCTATTTCCTCTCACGCAGGCGCAGAACGCACGTGGTAGTTTGCCGTTAGCTGTAGTCTTTGCAGTGTGTTCGAGTGTAACTTTGTGGCCAAGACAAAGGTGAAGTGAGGCGACGCAACTGGTGGCCTTCGTCGCCGCTAGTTCTTTGATGTCGGGTTGGTGTGTCTGGGCCTTAAGTATGACTGATGGTAGTTTAAGTGGTTGTGGCCTCTTCATTGCTATCAACTGTCTGATCGTGGGGCTGAGGAAAAGGGGAGAGGACAAGTATAAGAACAAAAAGAGGTGGAACAAGAAGGAAAGTGCAGGAAGAGAAAAGCTCTGGATCTTATGGAATGACGGGGTCACAGAACTAAAAGGCTTTGGGCGGGTTAGTAAAGCAACGAAAACTTGATGTATCACTGGTGAAATTGAATGCAATAATAAGAATAGCCTGGACTGTCCTGCAAATGTGGAGATAGTTAAGCTGAATAAACAGCCTGCAAGGGATGGACAAGAGGACAGGAGTTTAGGGGGACTGTCTGTTCAAGGGAATAAGTCTTTATATGCACTGGGGAACTGGGTAACCCCCACCATCGGCTGTGTGCTGCACCGTGTGATCCTGCAAAGAGCCCAAGTCACTGAAACGCTCGCCACACCAAACACACTTGAACTGGCCCTCTCTGGAGTGTGTACTCTGGTGTTTGGTCAGGTGCTCGCGCTGTTTGAAGCCCTTGTTGCAGTGGCCACATTTATACGGTTTCTCACCCGTGTGCACACGCCGGTGTCGGTTCAGGTCCGAGGAGTATTTGAAACGTTTCTCACAGTCAGGGCACTTCAGCGGCTTTTCCCGCGACGGGTCGCAGCGATGCTGGACGAATTCCGAAGAGGACAGGAAGCGGCGGTCACAGAGTGAGCACTTGAGGGGCTTCTCTTGGCAGTGAGAGTTTTGATGACGCTGTAATGTGGAACTCTTCTTGTAGCCCTTGCCGCAAACGTCGCACTTGTACGGCTTGTCGGGCGAGTTGTTGGACGACTCGCCGCACTTGTGTCTGAGCAGCTCTCCTGACTGGCTGAACTCCTTCTGGCATGAGGCGCACTTAAACAGGTTGTCCATGCCGTGGACATGCTGGTGGTAGAGGAGGTGAGAGGGCTGCATGAAGCCCTTGTCGCACAGATTGCATTTGAACGGCCGGTCGGAAGGGTCTTTGTGCGTGCGTCGGTGGCGCACCAGTGCGTACTGCTGCTTGAAGCTCATCTGACACTCGTCACAGTGGAACGGACGCTCCTCCGAGTGTGTGCGCTCATGTTGCCGAAGGTCAGACGGCCGCTTGAAACCCTTACCGCATGTGGCGCAGCGGAACGGGCGGGAGCCCTGCGGGTGGCAGGGGTGGTGAAGGAGCTCCGACGACTCCTTGAAGTGCAGCTCGCACAAGTTGCATTTGAACAAGTGCTCGCCAGAGTGCACGTACATGTGGCGCACGAGGTGGGAGCGGTGCTTGAAACTCTTTTCACAAACGGCACACTTGAATGGCCGTTCGCTGCTGTGTGTCCGCTGGTGGTGCTGTAGATGTGACGACTGGCTGAAGGACTTGTCGCATGTGTCACATTTGAAGGGCTTCTCTCCCGTGTGCACCCTCTCGTGCCGCGTGAGTTCTGACAGGTGTTTGAAGCCCTTCTGGCAAACGGAGCATTTGTACGGCCGGTCTCGGGCTGAAGGAAAAGGTAGGATGGATGAGCTGCTGCTCGCTGACGCCCCGTCACTGCTGGGCTGCTGGGGAGTATTTGAGGTGGGTGTGACGTTGCCAGAAGAACCGGGTCGGTAGGTCTTCTCACATATTGAACACTTCATTGGGTTGGTGCTGTTATGGGATGTGTGATGCTGGGCTAAAGAGGTGAGCAGGGAGAACCCCATCTTACAAACCCCGCACACAAACGGCTTCTGCTCCACCTGAACGCACTGGTGTTCTAGCAAGTCTGTCGCCTGGTGGAAAATCTTCATGCACTGAGTGCACTGGAACGACCTGTCCTGATTCACCATGCACTGGTGCTCGTGTGGGTTGGCCAGGTGGGAGATATCGTGTCCACAGGCCGCACACTTGTGTCCTCCTTCTGCCCCTACCTGTAGGGAGGTCTGAGGGGCCTGGGCGGCGTGCTGCTGCTGACTGTGCTGCCCGCCTCCGTGCTGCTGGCTGTGTTGGCTGTGCTGTCCATGCGGTTGCTGCTGCTGTAAGGACGTAGCATCTGGCTGCAGCACAATGCCATACACCGCACAGCCCAACGCATTCTCAGCTCCTGGAGGGATGGTGTGGACGACTGGAGGTGGAGCATGCTGCTGCCAGGCCTCTGACATGCGTGCTCGGGTGTAGGGATTCAGTTTTGCAGCTGGTGTGGCCCAACTGCAGTAAGAAAGAGAGATTGGAACAAAGTTAAAGTGGCAGTAGGCAGAATATGTTTGGCATCATTGGGCAAAAATTGTATAATAACCTTTCAGCATATTGTAATTCAAGCATTTTAAGAGAAAACTAGACTTCTGCACCTCCTCTTGGCTCTGTTTTCAGGCTTTAGAAAATCTGGCCCGTGACGGGAGACTTTGGCCAATCACAGGTCATTTCAGAGAGAGCGCGTTCCTATTGGCTGTTCATTCAACGGAGACAGCTGTCAATCACTCGCAAACTCCGATCAAACGGTCAAACTAGGCAACGCTGATCAAATATGAATCAATATTCTGTTACTGTAATGCCTATTTCTCACCTCCGATGTTTTCAGAAACATCTTGTAGTGCACGGTTCAGCTGTAAAATGAGAAAGTTTGCTCCGGCTGGTGGGCGATGCTTGGTATTTCCTGAACTGTTCTCAACATAGCTGCCGGGTCACAAACTTTCTCATTTTACAGCTAAACAGTGCACTACAAGATGATTCTGAAAACATTTTATGCAAGAAATAGTCATTACAGTAACAGAATATTGATTCATATTTGATCAGCGTTGCCTAGTTTAACCGTTTGATCGGAGTGATTGACAGCTGCTCAGAGACGGCAAGGCTCCAGCTCGGAGCTCTTATTGGTTGTTTTCCTCCGGTCTGTGAAATCTTGCAGATGCCATTAGGAGCACCCCAGGACACAGAGCCACATGATTTTTTTCGGATTACCTGTCTCATGCACTACTGTCAGGATATAGAGACCGATTCATAAAAATAAATTGTTTTTAATCATATTTGCTCCAATCTGCCTACTCCAGCTTTAAATAATGGGCTGAAGGCTTCAGAGAAAAAAAACTCACTCCATTTCAGCAAGCGGCACTGAAGAACTGGTGAAGGGGCTGAGACGGAGGATATAGTGCAGAGGAGGGTAGCTGTGTGGAGATCAGACTTGTGTGAAGAGATGGAAGAAAATCCCCTACGTTCACTTCATTTGTGGCCTTCAAGTGGTATCTGTATGAAAAAGAGAATCGAGGTGAGTCAAAATATCAACGGGCAGAAAGGGGTTCCTCAATAACAACAGTGTAGAGCTGATCTGGAGCCTTGCTGTCTCTGAGCAGCTGTCAATCACTCGCGAGCTCCGAGGAAATACCAAGCACTGCCCAGCAGCCGGAGCAAAATTTCTCATTTTACAGCTAAACAGTACACTACAAGATGTTTCTGAAAACATTTGAGGAGAAAAATAGGCATTACAGTAACAGAATATTGATTCATATTTGATCAGCGCTGTCTAATTTGACCGTTTGATCGGAGTTCGCGAGTGATTGACAGCTGCCAACGTTGAATGAACAGCCAATAGGAACGCTCTCTCTCTGAAGTGACCTGTGATTGGTCAAAGTCTCCCGTCAAGGGCTAGATTTTTTAAAGCCTGAAAACAGAGCCTTGAGGAGGTGCAGAAGTCTCTCAGAACACTTGAATTACAATATGCTGAAAGGTTATTATGGAATTTTTTTTCCCAGTGATGCCTTTAAACTTCCTGAGTAGCTTTTTAAAAAACACATTCAGTGTTATCTATAAAATTAAGGTGGCTATCTCTATAAGTTCCTAAGTATTTAAAACAGCTAACCTTTTCAACAGGGTGCCCCATGATTGTTAGGAGTCTGTAATGTAATGTATACTGGATATGACCAGTTCTTTGCTTTTTTTTTTCTCAAAAAAATGTAGAGAGTTTGCAATTTTGCCACATCAGCTTTAGCAGCCAGTTATAATTTGTCTGACTCAGCAGAAGAAACAGAGACATTAAAACTTGTGGATTAGTTATGCTGTGAGGGGTTGTTGCAATATTAGTTTTACAACAGCAGGTGCCAGACTGTACAGGCAGCCTCTCTCTACCAACACATCACAGCAGATTCATTGAGCAACTCTTGACAGAAGAGTTGCACTGATTTCACAGCGTGTTTACATCACTACTTATGCATCACTCATAAGGCACATAGAGAGTCATGTAAAAACATCCTTATAATGATATACTGCATCCCAATGCAATGAAATGTAATCATAAACAACCTGAAGATGTTCACCACAGCAAGTGATCATTCATTAACATACACACACTTGGACACAAGACATTAAGTAGTATATTTAAATTAATTTATTATACTGGTTATGTAGTTCCACCTCTTGTCTGTGCAGAAATCAAAATGCTCAACGATTCGCGGTATCAAAAAAATGTGGAAAGTCACTTTTGCAATTGTGCCACATCAGCTTTAGCAGCCAGTTATGATTTGTCAGACTCTGCAGAAACAAGGGACATTAAAACTTGTGAATTAGTTATACTGTGAGGGTTGTTGCAATATTAGGTTTACAACAGCAGGTGCCAGACTGTACAGGCAGCCTCTCTACCAACATATCAAAGCATAACTCTTGACAGAAGAGTCGCTCTGATCACAGCGTGTTTACATCAGTACTTATGCATTATGTCTTATGCATGTCATGTAAAACATCCTTACAATGATATGTTGACGTTACTGCATCCCCAATGCAATGTAATCATAAACAACCTGAAGATGTGCACCGTGGGGACAGTGATCATTCATTAACATACACACACTTGGACAGAATGTATAATATATAATGTATATATATATTTCTGCATAAATGACATTTATGCAGAAATCAAAATGCTCAACGATTCGCCGTTTTAAACAATGTGGAAGACATCATCCCCAATGCAATGAAATGTAATCATAAACAACCTGAAGATGTGCACCACAGCAAGGGATCATTCATTAACATGCACACTTGGACACATTAAAGTCGTATATTTAAATATATTTATTATACTGGTTATGTAATTGCACCTCTTGTCTATGCAGAAATCAAAATGCTCAACGATTCGCGGTTAAATGTGGAAGACAGCGTCTGCGCATCATAACGTTGTTTCGCCTTCATGCAAAGATCACTGTAATCAGGATAGCTTAGCTTAGCTTAGCCACATGCTAACGCAGCCACAGAGGCGCAGCTACAGAGCTAGCTAGCTAATAATAACAGCCTGGTAGCAACCGCTGCAGCGACACCTTTGTAAGTGAGCGGTGCAGGTAAACAAAGGTGAGAAATACCGCGTTTACTCACCTGGAGAGTCCAGACGAGCCTGCTGAGTGTGTCGGATAAAAGCCACGGTCTTTCAGTTGCTTAGCTACTAGCTGCTAGCTTCTCCCTCCAAACAACATCCGCAGCCCGCTGGTGTCTGGTCGGAGGCTCTCTTCTTGTTCGAGCTGTTGAGGCTCCGGGGGCCGACAAATGTTCATTAAAAAGGGTGAAAATCCTCCCGCGGTTTCCCTATTCGCCCCATAAACCGTGTGGTTTTTATTTGTCTGCTAGAGCTTTAACCTCGAAGAGCAGAGACATGTTGCATGTTGTTATAAGATGCTAGCAGCTAGCTGTCGGCTAGCTTCTGAGCACACTGCCCGCGACCGGGAACATGAATAAAACAACACACACACACACACACACACGCACACACACACACGGAACCGTTTGTGATGGTTTTAATTTATTTTTATACTTTATTTTATTTTTTGCTTTATTTTTTACTTTATTTTATTTTTTGCTTTATTTTTTACTTTATTTTATTTTATATTTTATTTTTTACTTTATTTTTTACTTTATTTTATTTTTTACTTTATATTTTACTTTGTTTTTTACTTTATTTTATTTTTTACTTTATTTTTCTTTTTTTTAATTGACACACACACACACACCCGGAACCGTGTATGATGGTTTTAATGTAACACTTCAGCAAACATTTTTCAACACATCTATTCCTGTTTTTCTAAAGAGTAAAATGCGTTAGTTTAAACTATCATTAAACAATTATGACATCATTCAGTTTCAGCTGAGCCTGTCAACTCTTTTAAATGCTGTCATAACATATATGTATTTTTGACAAATTTAAGGGAATCTTTAAGGCCGAGCAGTACACAAAAACACCTATATATACAAATTCCTCACTTTACACATATTGTGGCAAACATGTGAAAGGGGAACTGATGAGTTTAGTTAGTAAAATAGGAGTTGCATTTATTGTACCAGAGTTTCAAATCCAAGTAGGGAAAAGGGTTAGTGATGATTTATCAGTTTACACAGGAGAAATGCTTTCAATACTGTTAGCAGTGCAGTGGATAGAGGAGGCCAGACCATTGAGAGCAATCATTTGCTCAGACTCAAGTTCATCACTAGTTCATTTACAGTACAGTCATTCAGACAGCAGACCAGACATTTTGATTGAAATACAACAAACATACAGAATTCAAATGATGGGGCTTACAGTAATATTTTTTATGGATATCAGGACACACATAGGGGTCAAAGGAAATGAAATGGTAGATAAGATTGCAATGAAGGCTACAAAAAATAACAACATTGATGTGACAGTTAACTTCAGCAAAACAGAACTGAAGAGCATCATTAAACAGACTGAGTGAAAAGTGGCAGAAGCAATGGGAGGAAGAGAGGAAAGGAAGATGGTTTTACAGAGTTCAAAGGAAAGTGGGAGAAATGAGGTGTGTGGGAAGGAACAGGAGAGATGAGACAATCATATCAAGACTTAGATTTGGACACACTGGACTAAACAGCACACTATTTAAAATAAGTAAACATGATACAGGTAAATGTAATTATTGTGGACAAGAGGAAACGGTGGAGCATGTAATGTTGCATTGTGAGAGATTTGAGGAAGAAAGATTTGAGTCAAGGCCTCAAAGAGATTAAAGTACACTTTGATTTATAGATATTCTACAAAAGAACTCACTATATGAGTGTTATAGAACATTATTTCAGGATCTTAGACAAATTAATATGATTGGAAAAATATGAGTTTTTTTTCTGTTTTTTAATATAGTAATTATTAGCCAGAATGATCCAAACTCCAGACCAGCTGGTGGTGGTAATGCACCAAATCGTTGTTTGCCAACCGCCAATAAACCTTAAAGAAGAAGAAGAAGAAGAAGGGGAACTGATGTTGAGGTGGGGCTGTGTTTCACTGGGACATAAATTATCAGTACACCAGGTTGTTTACACCGGAAAAGCAGGATTGTGTGAAAGATAACGCCGACTGGTTGTTTGGAAGCCGCTGGAAAAACACGTTTTGAAGCCCAGCAAACACGTTTATTTTACCTATAGTTTAACTTTAAATATGTATGTTAATTCCTCTCAGACTTTTAGCACATTTACACGCATAGTTATGTCCTAGTAGGTGACAGGATGCTGGTCGGATACAGCAGCTCGGAGGAGGAAGAGAGTGAGGCTGCAGCGGGGACTGATGAAAACAAGAGTTTCTCTCGAAAGTGTCAAGAGGAAGACGATGGTAACCATGGCAGCCCAGCGAGGAAGAAACGCAGCATGGAGGAGCAGGCTCCTAAAGCTCGGTGTGTGGTGACTTCCTGTATGTGGAGCGAGAGCAGGGCTGGCTGTACACCCTTCTGGTGCCCTGGACGACATTAGGATCTGAAGCCCCCCTTTAGGGTTTGACAAAATTAAGTTTTTTTTATTTTCATTAATAACTGTATTTCTTATAATATATATAAACAATTGGTCCCTGATATTGTTGGCTTCTCAAATTTTTACTACAATTCACACTTTTATTAAAGGGACTGTGTGTAACTTCTTACACGTATAAATCAATCCGGGTCGGTGTCCCATGCACGCTCGCGTGTGGCTACACTGTTCAGACAAGACTCCAACACAAACTACACGGAAGCACCAAAACCTCAAAGTTACATCTAGTGAAGCCCGTCTTGCAAAACAGTGTTGGCAGCAGTCGGAGGACGCGGGGGAGATTGTAGCTTTAGTCTCCAGGACCGGAGTCTCTGCTGTACTCTGCTCCTCTGCCTGCTTGCCTTCACTCACACAGTGCGCGCATTCTCGCTATTTCGCTCCACCTCACGTGCATGCGCGCACATTACACACTGCAGAAGAGTTAGTTTAGCCCTGAGAATATCTAGTGAATGTACAGTGGACGTTTGTGCAGAAATAACTGCTGCAGCTCCTCCAGACCAGCAGAGGTTTCCCGTGTCTTGTGAAGTGACGGGGCTCCGCAGCGAGAAACGTTATCGTCTCCGACCAAAACTCATAAAACATAAAATACATCATTAAATACCCCACTCGCGAATTTTGAAGCCTTTCTGTGTCTTGTGGCTAAATGAGACTACAAGACGTCATCACACCGACTCGTCCGTCTTTATAGCCTTGTTGTGTATACTTGCGTGTAGTTTCTTTATAGCCTAACGTTAGCTTTTTGCGTCTGGTGATTACATCCACACTTCAAAAATCATAAAAGTGGTGTTAAGTTGTGAAGATTATCTTGCTGAACAAACACGTGTAAGTATCATAAACGTTTAGAGAGTTTATTTTCTTCAATAATCCAAAACCCAACGGAAAAATCCTACTGGCTTTTTGTCGAGGGAACCCAGAGCAATGCTAACTTCCTGGTCGGCCAACAAAAATATGTCATCCCTGGAGAACTCTATACGGCCCTGAGAAAGAGGATGAGACAGAAAACACCATTTCTCAAATTGTAACGTATGACCAAGAGTAGTTATTGAGCTAATAAATCGTATGTTATTCATTTTGTGGTCATGACCAACCTCTGGATGATAAACCTATTGAAACTGTTTTTTAAGGTCTCATGGTGCTGTGTTTCCGTTAGGCTGCCTCTTCCTGGTTGCCTGTTGGACATGTTTCCAGATGAAGTGAGCTCAGAGACTGAAGACAGCTCTCTTCATGATGGACGCGTTCGCTCCTTCAAACATGAAAGAGGCAACTGGGCCACCTATGTTTATTTTCCATGTAAGACCAACACACTGTACTGCTCATGATTGATCGATCAATTATCATTTATTGAACCTAATTTGGATTCCTGTGTGCATGTTTCCCCTGCTCTCTCTCTCTCTACTCTGCACATCAGACCATCCTGAGGAGGAGTTCGGGGAGTTGTTGGAGGAGTTGCTCTCATTAGCCGGGGCCCACGGTGCGATTTTGACCCCGCAGGAGGAGTTCCACCTCAGCGTGTCTCAGACGGTGGTGCTCAGACACCACTGGATCCAACCCTTCACCCGGAGCCTCAGGGCAGGACTGGTGCTCCGCAAGAGGTTCGCTCAAATACCCATAACAAGAGGAAAACTTTAAAATTTGATTTGTTCTTTTTTTCTGCTTAAAGGGACTATTTGTAACTTTCAGAAATGCTTGTTAACAGCGACACCTGTGGCCGTGAAATCAACGAAAGTCAGCGTCGGGCTCGCGCTTGCTCGCTCTAAATATACCTGAACGAGCATCGCTCAAAACAGTGAGGCGACACACGTCAGCTAAAACCACAATATCACTCTATATTTCAGCTGCTTGGCAGTAATGTTAGCTGACCAGACGAAGGTCTCTCCATGAACATGATTTAGATCTGATCCTAGTGTTGGCTTTTCCTGCCTAAGTGCAGGCTGAGGCAGCGGGGC
>CAKALU010014407.1:1845-15676 GCA_916700995.1 Hozukius guyotensis
GACGATTCTTCTTCTTCTTTAAATCAAAAAAATTGTCTGCCGCCAGATTCCACTGAGCAGTTATAAGTGCCTATACTTTAAAATAGGTTATTTCATATATCTAAGTAAAAAAAAAACAGCCTATACTGTTTTATTATACATGTGTTGGAAAGACAAAAAATATCTTCTTTGGAATTTCATTGGCACGTTTAGATCGGTTCATTGTGAATTAAGTGGAATATTGTTTTATTTTTTGAGGTACCCATTTAGTCAAAGTTTAAACCACGGGAATGTTTTATCATTGTTCAGTGTGGTTGTTTATCCAAACTCCTCTCCCACTATCCCCATGTGCAACCACACAGTGTACCTCAATTTCTCCTCAATAAATTGGCTAAAATCATGTGACTGGTTTATTTGCCTTCCTCTGTAGATACTGACCCATCTGCAGAAATAATAATTCTGTTCCTTTAGTAAGATCTTACCTTTCTGTTGCCACTAGAGGGTGACTAAACCACTGAAAACATAGACAAGTGGGTAAAAGAACAAATGTTGATGCCCTCAAAATTGTATATAAATCAGTACACAGGCCTGCATCTGAAAAAACAAGAGTTAATTTTTTTATTTAGTATTACTTTACATTTGACTTATAAATAATCAAAAAAATGTATATGTCTGTACAAATACTTGCAAATTGGGTGGAAATAGAGATGGGTAGTTGTTTCTTTTCTGTTTCAGTCCAACACAATTATTGTCTTCATATTGAACATTTTAAGACTTGGAAGTACAGCATTATTTTTACTTTACTATTTCTTTTTACTAGAATGTGTCCAAGTGTTAGACACCATTGAATATGAGGGACACTGTTGACAATTAAACAGTTATTCTTAATTTTGACTTTAAATCACCTAAAACTAGCACAATAATGAACATGTGATTGTAAATGTTTGCCCTTATTTCTCCATGTAAACATACAGGTATATACTGCCTACAGATACTAAAGATTGCAGATTCCTTTTTTTTATTTTTCAAATAACCTTAATGTTACTTAGCCAATAATAAGAAATACGTTTGTCATTTGAATAGTACAAAACTGTTAAATTGAAATAACTTCTTGATAAAAGTGACAAAATAAATAAAAAAAACATCATCTATAGTGTATGGGTGCAATAATAATATTGCAACATAAAATATAACAAATGCAATAATGATAATAACAACGGATGGTACAAAATTAAAAACAATTAAATAAATGATGTGCAAAATATACAGATATACGTAACTAAAAACTTGTTTTGTATGTAACAAAAAATATATGATGATGACCCCTAGAGCTACTATGGAAGAGTGCAGTCTTATTATTATTTATTTATTTATTTATGCATTTCTTTTTTGTTCCTTGAATTATTTTCTACCCCCTCTTTTATTTTTATTATTATATATCATATTATATTATTTATTTTTTTATAATTTAAGTTATCTTTCCCATCCAATTGTGCCTTGTATGTTAGAAGTATTGAGTTTAGATTACAATGCCTTAATGTTTGTAAATTAATTTTCTTCAATAAAAAGAAAACGCATGACGCAGGAAGGTTACGTCACACAACTGCGGCTGAACCAACCAGGAAGTGCTTAGAACGACAGAGCATTGAAAATGTTTACATTCAGTTTAACGCTCGTACGACAGTAAGTTGATTATTTACAGGTTTAATTCTCCTTTTATATCCTCAGAGGACATTTATATGAATTAACTGATAATGTGACGTTATTCTACAGACACAGTTTGTCCTGTCAGTGTTGTAATTAAGCATGTTAAGAGGTAACAGAGACAGGAGTTCAGTAACTTAGCAACACGTGTAGCTAGCTAACTACATTGAGTTCTTAGCCAGCTGTATATTGAAGATAGAAATACTAGCTTTGTCACAATGCTATGTTTAAGCTAACTCAATGACATTGCTATATGTTTTTCCCACAGTGGAGAAACACAGTACAACAGGGACAAGCTGCTGCAAGGTATGTTGTTAAAGTCTGAATCAACTAGCTATATAGCTCTTCAATAGAGCAATATGCTGCACGACTGAAGTGCTTAAACACCAGCTGGGTTCCTTAGCTCCCTATGCCACACACTCTGCCAGAAACCTAGGAGTCATATTTGACTCCAATCTCACCTTTGAAAAGTAGGTCAAGACAGTTGTTCAAGCCTGCCAAAATAAAATCTTTTCTGTCATTCAGTGATATAGTTACCATATCTTTTACTTTATGTATCTGCTTTTATTGTCTTGTGAAGCACTTTGTAACATCTGTTTTGAGAAGTGCTATATAAATACATTTATAATTATAATTATTATTATTATTATTATTATTATTATTATAATAGACTTGATTAATACTTATTCAAACACTGTCTGTGCTTTAGGTCAAGGTGTGGACACACCCTTGTCAGAAACAGGTGTGCAGCAGGGTGAGGCTGTGGGAAAATACCTCAGAGACATACCATTCAACAATGTGTTTGCTAGTAACCTACAAAGAGCTGTACAGGTAAGTCAGACTCATTAATTTTTAATTTATGGGGCATTAACAGTCTCTTCTGCAGCATATTCACTTTTGTAATAGTCGTGTATCACAGCTGTTACACTGCTTTTAACAGTTTTCTTCATCTCCTTGTATTTTTATATCTGGTATATTTTTTTGTACTTTGTACTTTGCACTACTAACTTTTTTACTGCCTTTTTACTAACATGTTTTGCACTATGGAACTGTGATGCTGGAGACTTGATTTTCCCTCGGGATCAATAAAGTTACTATCTATCTATCTATCTATCTATCTATAACAAGTGACCGATACCGTCTGGATGTCACACACAGATTAGGTGACAGTGAAAGAATATATATATATATATCTTATCTTATCTTATCTTATCTTATCTTATCTTTCATTGTATTTTATTGTATTGTATTTTTTTTAATCTAGTTTAAAGTAGTTGGTATGTACATTTGTATAGATATTTGTAAATACAGTGTTTTTCGTACCTACCTTGTGCACTAGAGCATCAAATGTGTATTAATCCGCTGCCGAATATATTCCCCAACAAATGCAATTCTCCTGTTTGCTATAAACCACCGTGCCCTGCTGTTTTATTATTAATCCTTTTATAAAAGTGACACGTATATAGATATGTTAATCATTTTTAAAGATTTACATATTCAGGAGTAATGAATGGGTTTGTGGCTGAGAGTCACACACAGTCTTGTCATGAGATTTGTTGGCAGTAACAAAAAAATAGAGAGAATAGCCTAATGGCAGGCATATGTTTTAAAACCTTGTATCCACAGTTTTGACATTTGTTATGGATGTTTTTGAGGAGGTTTACATACATGATGACAGCTAGACATCTTATACAGGGTATGGCCATGTATGGTAGTGATACTCATATTGTGTTGGTGGAACTTCTCATATGGTTTGGAGCAATTTCCTGGGAATAATTGTTTCAACACCATTGTGCAACAGGCATACATCAGTGACCTTTGTAATTGAGTGATTCCAGACCAAACCTCACACATTTGCCCTTTAGTTAACCGTCAACATCTTAACCAATCCCTGTGTGATAATTTGCCTCCTTACGTCTCAACAGTACAGGCCCCTAAAAGCATCTTAAGGCTACAATGATCTTAGCCCATAACACTGAACATGAGACAAAGGTCATCTTAAGCCATAATGTAAACTTTTTGTTTAATGTAAAGTTGTGTTTACATTAACCTGCATTAAGCTAATAGGTCACCAAGATGCCAAAGAAGCTCTGATTGGACCTGAGCAGTGACACTTATTGTAAATTGTCCAACAGTGTCACAGTTTGAGCTTCAGATCTCCTTTTTTTCATCTATAAACACATATGGCAATCTGTTGAGCCATAAATATCTGTAGCTTGTTAATTTCCCATCAGGAACAATTCATAATTCATAATAATTCTGTCAAACCAGTAAAATGTTAATATTGTTTTCTCCTGATTGTGAAGGAAACTGGAAAAACAGGATGCTTGTAAAGAACTTCCAGATATGAAATAGTTGTGTGAACATTCATGTCTCTGTGGTCTTTGATTCACTGACGCTGACAGTGTATTAATGCCTGTTTAGTTTGTCCATGACAGATTCTTTTGGCACTTACAAATGTATTGAGTCAGTAATTTCCAGATTACATTTCCTTCGTCAGACAGCTGAAATAATTCGGAGGAACAACACTCACTGTTCTGGCACGGAGATGGTTTTGGAGCCGTTACTCAGAGAGAGGGTGAGATCTGTTGTCTTTACACACGTCCAAATATTAAAGCTTCAAATGTAGTGCTACAGTAGTTTCTTTTCTGAGCTCTAAGTTGTGGTTGTGTTGCTAATGCAGGGTTTTGGCGTTGCTGAAGGACGTCCCAAAGATGATCTGAAGAACATGGCCAACGCTGCTGGCCAGTCATGTCGTGACTACACCCCTCCGGGAGGAGAGACTTTAGACCAGGTGAGTCAGATACAGTCAGGATTCATCATTTGGAAACGGATACAACACTGTTAAAAAGTTGAAAACAGTCACTTTGAAACTCAAGGTCAAGAGAGTATTGCTTGTGCAATGGCGCCATGTAGTGCCCATTTTGAATATTGCATTTAAAACCCAGTTTCTGGACAGATAACTGACAATGTAGTTGACTTTTTTAATATTGTTTACAAAGGGTAATGTGGAAAACCCTGAAGCTAATTCATGCAAATAAGATGATCTGGGTAACTTGATATTTAACTACTCTTCCTAAATACATGGACTGATTTTTCCATGATTATTTCTTCTATGCTGTTGAAATACACGACTGCATGCCGTCACTGTTCAATGACCGTCAATAATGTCGACCTTTCATGAAATGAAAGAATAACAGCCTCGTTTTAAGCTTTGTCTTTACCCACCGCCATTTTCTCACAAATGCCCGTACTGCGCATTTGCTTCTCTCAACAGATGAGAAGGAAGCGAGATAGTTCACTCCTTAGCTACTTCCATCATCAGCTCAGGAAAAAATGATGTGTTTAATTTAATTTACTCGCTCAAGGTGGCATTTTGCTTGCCACGGGCAAGCGGGCAATCCTTACTGTTGAGCTCTGGTTCTGGTTCTATGGTTGAGGACAGCCCTAGAAAATGGTGTACAATGCTCATGATAATCTTCCAGAGCCCTGGGTAATGTCTTCAGATATCTTGTTTTGTCTAAACAACAGTTAAAAAAACCCAAAGATATTTTATTTATAATGATAGAAAACAAAAAAACATCACATTAAAGAAGCTGCAACCAAAAGATTTTGGGCCCTTTTGCTTGAAAACTTCCTTAAAACAATCAATTATCGAAATAGTTGCTGGTTTAATTTTTTGTAGATCAGCTAAGAAATAAATTGACTTATCATTTCAGCTCTATTTTTTGATATACAGCAAAAAGCTGCTCAAACAGCGACCGTTTTGACCCTCAGTCATTGGCTGACAGTCGATTCACTCTCAAACCTGCTCTGGTTCACTGTCACCTTGCTTCCAGGTGAAGCTGCGATTCAAAAAATTCCTCAAAGTCCTTTTCAAACAAATGTTGGATGAGCGCGGCTTGTCTGGACCAGATGCCTCTGCAGGAGCATCAGAAGCCGGAGGCGCTGCGAACGGGACTGCAGCTGCCGCCTCGGGCATCGCTCCCGTTGGCTCGGCTGAAGATGGTCTCCAGGGAGTGTCGGTCCACGCTCTGGTCGTGAGCCACGGCGCTTACATCCGTGTAGCCGTCAAGCACCTCGTAGAGGACTTACAGAGCTCTCTGCCTGCAGGGGTGAAGATGTCCCAGCTGTTTTCACCCTGTCCAAACACTGGCATCAGTCGGTTTATCATCACCCTGAGCCAGTCTGAGTCCGGCCCCGTCCTCTCTGCTGCTCGCTGCGTCTTTACCAACAGAAAGGATCACCTGGAAAACCTCACAGCTGCTCAATAGTGTAAAAGGGAAAGAAATGGGTGGCGTATGCGTACTTGTACCCAGTCTCTGACGGGAACAATCATGAACACTAAAGGGGAAATAAGCTCAAAGTTACCCCAGGTAACTGAATACAGCAATGCACATAGTAAATTATGTTTTCAATAGCGTTTTACTGTGGATCAATAGTCAAAATAAGTGTACAGTTTCATCATTCTCCCAACTGTAGGCCAGTGAGGACTTGTCATACTGCATTTTTAATATTGTTAACTTTATTGCCTCTTTTATCGTGTTATACCAAAGTCAGAACTATTTATTGTAGTATTGAACGTTGTCAGTACGTGTGTCTCCTGTGATGCTGCTCATTTTACTTGTGCAATACAACATGACAACACTGAATCTTTGTTGAGTTTTTTACATACATATACTGTAGATAGCAGAAAATAATACAGGATTACACATATCACAAAATGCTGTGAAACTACATCTATGACATCCGTCCAACTCCTCGGTTTTCAATATGTTTTTTTTCTTTCTATTTTTAGCGTCTCTCTTTAATCTCCAGCCGTCATGACCTCAATATTTCAAACACAACGTGATCTATTTATGTTAATACTGCAAGGTAAAATCTAAAAACGGTAGACGTCCCATTGAACATAAATTCACTTCTGATACATAACAGAATATAACAGGAAATAGTGGAAGGAAAGCTGTCTCTAGATCTAGATTTCATGGTATTTATCAGTGGTGGAGTAAGCATTCAGATCTTTTACTTAAGTAAAAGTAGCAATACTAAAAAACTGTAAGAATACTCTGTTACAAGTAAAAGTCATGCATTCAAAATCTTACTCGAGTAAAAGTACAAAAGTATTAGCACGACCATTGATGCCAAAAATATACTGCCTACCCTCGCTTTAATACGTTATATATTGTTGGTTTAATATGTAACAATATGACGTGTAAAAACGTCAATTTGACGTTTCACGGCAGGTTGTGAGGTCAGTAACTTCCTGGAATCTCCTATTCCCCAAAATGTTGAACTATTCCGTTAACGGGTCAAAGGTTAATGGGTGACAAATTTAACTGTTAGAGTAAAAACGGCACCAGGTGTATTTTTAGAGTGAAGTGACTCATGTACCTGTTTGCTAATTAAGCGGAGGAGGTGTGAAAGAGCAGGATATTCAGCTAATGAGTGGAACTGCTGAGTAACTGGGTCAATGTTAAACCTGCTTACTCATTCATGACTCCCTTTCAGAAAGCACAAAATCACAGCTGTATAAGTTAGCATAAATAACACGCAGCACTAAACATGTTCCCTTTATAGTTTATTTTCTCCCAAACACTCCATCCACAACTCATACATTCAAAGACAAACCATGTTTTCTTATATGTACATTTTAACTGTAAAGCATCCTTATAAATACCATAAATAACAATAAAGGAATGGAATTAAATAAATAAATACTCTTTGGGACTGTTTTTTTTAGTGTTTTTTGCTGGTGGTGCCCAGCACCTGTAAAAATCACATAGCAAGATTTAATATCAAGATCACTGCTCTGTAAAAGGTTGTTTACCCTGTAGTTATATATCCATTCAAGTCATGAATTAGGCTAGATTATACAAATACAGATACATCAACACAACAAATGCTGTAATTGCAGTGATCTTTGAAAAGTTTTTGGAATTTTAGGTTCAAAATCTAACAATAAACAAACTTCTACATCCAACTCAGTAAACGTAGGACTTTAAAATATAGGCACACTCTACTAAATGCAACTCTTAAGTATATTCATGTATATATTTTGGTTTAAAATCACGTCTGCCCGGTTTCACATCAGTAGACAGGGCCGTCAGTCCTCCAGAGGAAGGCTAAGTTAGGTGTCCGTCTTGAGATAATGTCACTTCGAAATGTGGGTTTCTCAGACCAGCTGTAAAAACCTCAATGTGAAAATAAAATGTACAGATGCTGTCTTGTGTTGGGATTATTAGTTTCTAAAGTTGTTTGCTTTTGTTAAGCAGTTGCATCCCCCCTAATATGAATCCAGTAGCTCTTCAGGGAAACCAAACATGAATAATTCAATCAATTTTATGGCCATTTCTCATCTAAGCTGTAGCTCAGTGTGAGAGGATTTGGATTTGGATCACTCATCTTGGCACAAAAAAAAACATTTTCTTTTTCAGTCATCTGTTTCTGAGGGGAAAATAGGCCCTATATATGCTCCATTTATCACAAAACCTGCTTATGAATGTACAAAATGCTCACTATTGATTAGCTGAATCCACGTAAAACACACCTCCCCTATTGATTTAACTTATTATATCTGCAGTGATCTCAAAGAATCGCATTTTAACACTATAAATTGTGCAAAAGGGGCTGCAAGTCAAGTCTAATATTTGTTTTACATACAGTGTATAAACACTGTTTTTCTGAAAGGGTGATGACTGAAAAGACATTTAGCCTAGTCACAAACTGCAATGTTAAAGTTGGACTCACTTAGATTAAGGTAAATACATCCGTATCACTCCCCCTCACTAACATCAGCCCATGGTGCCGGTGCTCCTTGGGCTGGCCGGGTTGGATGAGTGCACGTTCCAAGGGTCGTGGGTGGACGGAGCCAGAGGCGTCTCCCTGGACACGTTGCGTCCATCATCTCCGGCCTCCACTTCCACCTCTACTTCCAACTCCAGATCGGCGTCGTCCTCCGGCACGGCTCGAGAGTCTGAGCCCTCCTCGGTCTGACCTAAGTAGTAGACGTTGTGCGGGTCGGAGGGATCCACCACCTGGTTCCTCTTCTCCCGGTGCAACAGGAGGCGCTCCAGCGGCACCGTGTTCTTCTTGGGCAGGAAGAGGGAGGTCTGCGGCAGGTTCTGGCCCGCTGCGAACACCTGCCGGGAGCCCTCCAGGTTGAACAGGATGCCGGTCCGGCTGGAGTAGTACACGTCCCGGTTGTTCTCCAGAAGTCTGTGGTTGAACAGACAGTCGTCCCTGAGGCAGGTGGGCTAAAAAGACGGAAGAAGAGACAGAAGAAAGTTAAACTACAGTGTAATTGATTCAGAACGCTGCTGCTAGAGTCATCACTAAGACCAAGAAAGTGGATCATATCAGTCCAGTTCTGAGGTCTCTACACTGGCTCCCTGTCTCTCTCAGAGAATTGATTTCAAAATACTGCTGCTGGTTTACAAAGCACTAAATGGTTTAGGGCCAAAATACATTTCTGATCTTCTGCTATGTTCTGAACCATCCAGACCTCTCAGGTCATCTGGATCAGGTCTGCCTAGTGTCCCTAGAGTCAGAACTAAACATGCAGAAGCAGCGTTCAGTTTTTATGCACCAAATATTTGGAACAAGCTCCCAGAAACCTGCAGGACCAACTCCAACTCTGAGTTCTTTTAAATCAAAGCTTCAAACTTTCCTGTTTGCTGCTGCCTTTTATTAAACCAGATAATGATCTTATACTGCACTAGAACTTTTACTCTTGTGTGTTATATTCTATTTTAGCTTCTATCCTAGCTTTTATTTTTAGCTTGTTTTTATTTTCTAATCTTTAATGTTTTTATGTTTTTCTAACTGTTTTAATTATGTCTTAATGTTCTTTTGCACTTTGTCGATTCCATGAAATCCTTTTCTTCTAACATAAATTAATTGTTAAAATAGAGTCATAAACCTCTATAAAACAGAGTAATTATCTTTAAAAATGATCAAGAAAAGCTTAAATACAGATAATTACGATTGTGATTACAAAAAAATTTGTAAATCTAAGACCATTTACATATAAATCACAAATGAAACATGTAATTTTTTTACAGTGTGCACTATGGACTATTTCCTATGACCTCCTATATATGTTTTTTGATCTGAGCTGTACCAGTGTTTGTTTGTTGTTTTTGTTTTTTTTATTCTTATTGTGTTTGTGAAAATAAGAAAACCCAATAAACATATTAGTGGAAAAAAAAAGAAACCTCACAAGGGCGAGGATCTCAAAAGTACAAGATAAATTCGATTGAATTAATAGTAATCAATTGAATTGAAAGTAAGTATAGTCTTACCGAGCTGTATGGGTTTCCCTCCAGATCCATACACAGGTATCTGCTACTTTTGACACCCAGGATGGCAATGCGCTCCCTTGTTTCTGCTCTAAGTAAAATCACACCTGCAGGGGAGAAAAAAAGCAATGAACATTAGAGTTGTTAAAGAGAAAACTTCATGTTGAAACACACATCTTTGAAAACGAGGATCTTACTATATGAACTCCTGACTGTAGTCCTGCGCACGGTGCCATCTAATCTGATCTCCAAGTAGAAGTTGTTGAGGTCTGTGGATGTCTGCAGGTGAATATATCTCCTCGGGTTCCCCCAGTTGGATCCAACCAGAGGTGATGGGTTCGGGACTGTTTCCCCCAGAGGAAGTCCCTGGAGCACTGCGAGCAAGAGAGCCAGCACTGTGTCCCTCATTACAAGTCTCCTGTTGACGTCCATTCTTTAGCAAACCGGTGCTTTCCACTGTGCGAGCTGCTGCTGGGAGTTTTCAGATGCTCTGTTGTCCCAAAGTTTGGAGACAGTTCCTATTTAAAGCCCCCTGAGTGCCACTCCTGCTCACATCCTTTGCGTAAAAAAAAAGAAAAAAAGTAACTCGCCCCCAAAGCAGATGTGTGGTTTTTACAGCAGCGGAAGGCTGCCACTGTATCCACCCCTGTCTGTTTATCCCTTGATGATGCTCTTGGTCAGACTGGACTCTTATTTTTGGTGACACTGTCTTGACTCATCCACCTTAAACATTATTCTAAGACTATTTCCTAATGGTCCAAAGTCCACTGGTGCAGGTTTGTTTTTGTTTAGACCGGAAACATGGTGCATTGGGCAATATAAAGAATAAAGAAAACAAAAAAGGACATAAATGCAGAATCATTGAAACATGATTTGTTAATTGTTATTTAAATCAGGGATACAATATATACTGTTAGTTATATATGAGTTAAATTTCCAATTCGTGCAAACTGCAGAATTCTTAATTAAGGAATCAATTAGTCACTAATTAGGCGTCATATTAAATCTTTTTTTTACAGTTTTGTTTAGTAGACTGGACGTTTAGTTAAGAGTTTGAAGTTCAGTTTGCTGCTTTTACGCACCTGCCCAACTCAACATTTTCACCATTTCACCAGCAGATGGAGCTACTCCCTTATTTAGGACAGTTTTACTGGGAAGTTGCATCTGACTGGCTAAAAGACTTTTGGGTGCTTGAGTTTCAGCATAGGACACATTAACCTGTATATCAGTGTAAAGTACTTCCTCCACCACTGATAAATACACAGTTGCATCAGAGTTCAACTGGCCCCAATGGAGAGAACGACACTTTACCAGCAACCAGTTAAAAAAAAACTTTTATTGTTATCTCAGGAATACAGTAGACTGCTGTGCACAGCACATACGTACAAAAATAAAAGGAAAAACTTTAATATCCTTACTTAGCATTGTCTGTTTTCAGAAACAAATAACTGAAGTTTGTTTCGTCTTAATTTACAGTCATCAGCAAACCAAAACTAAGGCAGAGGGTGAGGTATATGAGATGAGAGGAATAGAGTGGAGACTCCCCTTTAGAGCAGGAGTTTAAAACAAACACATGAATGAAGCACACACCCCTCATTAAGATTGGGGCTCAGGCATGCTAATAGTACATTATTTAAAAAAAAAGATATTCCTCCCCTTGATATAATTTAAATTTGATCTATGATAAGCTGTGGAAAGAAAAAAAAAAAAAGACGACAGAAATCTGGATAAAATTTTTTGGTCAAAGCTGAAAGGTGAGCTTTTACTTTTAGACACAGACCTTCACTCTTTTAGGGATCCAGCTCTATTTCTTGACACAAAAACGTGAGAAAACTCTAATCAAGTAAGGTGCTGCTACAGACGTCAGACATCTTTGATTGTGAGGAGTGCACGCTGCTGTGCATGCGCAAAGTTCACTCCCACAGCTTCCTCAGCTGAAACAAGGACAGTTTTTTGTTGACTTTTTCAGCCCAAAAAAACAATGATTTACTCCCGACAAGAAATGTACATCAGTGGTATTTCATGCATCTACAGCAGCAACAAGTCTGTTTGTTTTTTGAAACGTTGAGCTCCTGATAAATCTGCATCTCGGTAGCCTCGAACAAAAAAAGCTTTAAGAGATTTATCTGTTAGAAAAATACTGTTATGAATGGATCTGTGCGTCATAGACAGTTGAGCAGCAGGTGATACTGGTGGTGAAAGGTGTTGGGGGTCAGTCAGGGCAGCGCCCAGCAGCAGCAGAGTTCTGAGGATGGCTGGAGAGCCGTCCTGCAGCAGGAGAGGTGACTCTACTACTGCATTAACTCTGCAGATGTCCCCTCCACACAAATATCCCAACACAAGCACTTGGGAAGGGGAGGGGACAGCATGTTGCGGAGCTGCATGTTAAACAGGTGGAGCTCTTTAAATTCAGAAAGGGAAGTAGGATTGTTTTAAAAATATTGCAGATTGTGAAGCAGGGAACCATAAGAGCTATCTCTGGAGCCATCAGTTCACTAAATTACATTCTGTTTAATCTAGGGCTGTCAATCCATTAAAATATGTAATCGCGATTAATCGCATTATTGTCCGATTATTGTTACGATTATTCACAAATTAATCGCACATTTTTATCAGTTCAAAATGTATCTTAAAGGAAGATTTTTCAAGTATTTAATACTTTAATCAATATGGGAGTGGGCAAATATCCTGCCGATTTTGATAGTCAACAAATAAAAATACTATATTTTATATAGATTAAACTACACAACAGTATGGAAAATAGTTAAAGTAGCTCCATCTCGACTAGCTAAAACATTAAAATGCTGCTTAATGATAATCCGACAGTGGTGAAGAAAGCATTTAGATCCTTTACTTAAGTAAAAGTACAAATACCACATTGTAAAAACACTAGGGATGTCAATCGAATCGCGATTAATCGCATGATTGTCCATAGTTGTGATTACTGTAATCACAAATTAATCTCACATTTTTTATCTGTTCAAAATATACCTTTAAGGAAGAATTATCAAGTTTTTAATACTCTTATCAACATGGGAGTGGGCAAATATGCTGCTTTATCCAAATGTACGTATATATTTATTATTGGAAATCAATTAACAACACAAAACAATGACAGATATTGTCCATAAACCCTCACAGGTACTGCATTTAGCATAAAAAATATGCTCAAATCATAACATTGCGAACTCAAGTCCAACAGGCAACAACAGCTGTCAGTGTGTCAGTGTGCTGACTTGACTATGACTTGCCCCAAAACTGCATGTGATTATCATAAAGTGGGCATGTCTGTAAAGGGGAGCCTCGTGGGTACCCATAGAACCCATTTTCATTCACATATCTTGAGGTCAAAGGTCAAGGGACCCCTTTGAAAATGGCCATGACAGTTTGTCCTTGCCAAAATTTAGTGTAAATTTGGAGCGTTATTTAGCCTCCTTCGCGACAAGCTAGTATGACATGGTTGGTACCAATGGATTCATTAGGTTTTTTTGTTTTATATGATGCCGTATCTTCACTCTAGTTTTAAAACTGAGCCAACTACAACCTAAAAATCGCAAGTTGTGTTAATGCGTTAAAGAAATTAGTGGCGTCAAAGCGAATTTGCATTAACGCGTTATTATCGCGTTAACTTTGACAGCCCTAGTTTAATCATAAAATAACATGTTTCCTGCGTGAAAAAGATACTTTGAATTCCTATTTCATGGAACCAGTACGACCCATATAGCCGGCCACTGGGGTTGGGGCCAAGGCTGGTCCGTGACTCTGACCTTGAACTAAAAAAGGCTGAAAGGAGAGGAGGAAGCTCCTGGGTTACAGCTGGAATCCCAAGGTCCCTGCCTGCAGCGGGTGAG
>CAKALU010014407.1:15696-48092 GCA_916700995.1 Hozukius guyotensis
GCTCAGGTATGCAGGAGGCTGCCTGTCATCTCGGCAGATCCACATTCCTTCAGGGGGTTTGACGAACAACAAAGACAGCAGGGCGGCTTCCTCGCATTCGTCTTTCCTGGATTTAAATAGTCGTACTTCCTCTCTAAACACAAGAACGGATGGAGGCTGCAAGATTCAGGTTTTCAAGCAACAGCTGCAGAAACTACTCGGGTGGATGCACACTATAAGAAAAACATCCTTAATATGTAACAAAATATTAGAGCTGCAACGATTAATCGATTAGATGTCAACTATTAAATTAATCTGCAACTATTTTGATAATCCGATTAATCGGTTTGAGTATTTTTTTAATAAAAACAAAGTCTCTGATTCCAGCTTCTTAAAGGTGCAGTGTGTTGGATCTGCCACTATCTAGCGGTGAGGTTGAGATTGCAACCAACTGATGCCTCTCCCGTGTGCCAAGCGTGTAGGAGAGCTACGGTGGCCGACGAGAAAACGCAAATGGCCCTCTCTAGAGCCATGTTGTTGTAAGAGTAGCGTCGGTCATTTGGAGCAGACCCAGTGCTTAGAGTGTGTGTGTACGTGGGAAGTGAGTGGTGAAGCAAGAGAGAGAGAGAGAGTGGCGACGACGGGAGCGAGTAACGTTATTGATACCGCTCCAAGTAGGAAAAGTTTGGTTTGTCCGTTCTGGGCTACTGTAGAAACATGGCGGATTCCGTGAAGAGGACCTGCTCCATATGTAGATATAAACGACTCATTCTAAGCTAACGAAAACACAACGATTCTTAGTTTCAAGTAATTATACACTAATGAAAACATACTTATTAATAATATATTCCATTTCTGCCTATAGATCCCCCTAATTGGACCCTTAAATGTGAATATTTTCTGGTTTCTTTACTCCTCTATGACAGTAAACTGAATATCTTTGAGTTGTGGACAGAACAAGACAGTTGAGGACGTCATCTTGGGCTTTGAGAAACTCTGATCGACATTTTTCACCATTTTCTGACATTTTTATAGACCAAACAGACTAATCGATTAATCGAGAAAATAATCGCCAATGAAAATAATCATTAGTTGCAGCCCTAATTAACTATAAATTGATCCACAATGAGTGTATTAAGCATGGTACATCTTCAGCTTTGTGAACAAATGGCCACTATGCATACCAATACTTCTATGAATACCATAATATATACTAAAAAGGTGCTTCTATGCTCACGTTTTGCTCACGTAAAATCGAGCTAAAAATCAACAGAAATGACATTTCTTATAGCGTGCATCCAGTCTGCCAACTGCACTGTCCTTTAGTCCTTCAGGGGAAACGTGATTGACTCCTCCATAATTGCATTTAAAACTACCAGCCTCCGGCTCCCAACACCTCGCTGCCACTGCAGTGCTGCTGCAGAGCACACAGACAAGCGGGGGAAATGGCCCGGGGGCACACACTCCACCAAAACTCCACATAAAAAAAGATCAATTCAAAGAAACAAACGTGGGAACGATTTCTCACCAAACACATTCAGGCACCATCATCGATGGCTAACAGTGCAACCTGAACTCTTTTTGCCTCGTTCAGGCAACTGCGACAAAGCAGCGTTAAAAAGCTCCTGAATTCTTCTTTTTTAACATTTGCGACTATTTACATCGTTTTTCAGTGGACATCATTTTTCAACAGCAGCTAAAGCTTTGCGGTTCAAAAGCTGCTTTACTGTAGGAGCTCTGTCCAAGACAATGTGCAGGTAAATTTCTACTGTGCGCTCGCTTCAGTTGATCCTTGTGCAAGCCAAAACTCCCTCCATGCTCAGATAGATAAGTATTCCACCCTGTTTATTAGACACACAGTCAAACTTATGGCCCGGTGCCACCATCCATGGCTGACCGCTCTCTGGTCTCAACCACAGACTGTATATTACTTAATCGATCTAATTACAGAAAAGAAAATAAACCAGAGATAGCCAACCCCCCTCCCTCCCTTCTGAGGCCCTCTCCGGAGTGTCAGCCCTATTTCTGACTCCAGCGGTGTCTCTTACATGCAAGTTTAAGGGGGCCACAAGTGGGAACACCAAGGCACCTTTAAATTCGTGCAGCAAAGGTAGTGCATTTAAGTTTCCTCCCACTGCCGGACATCGATAATCGAGCAGGGAGCCATTAAGCGCTCAAAAAGGTTTGAAAGAAATCATAAACTTAGCAGATATTTGAGCAGAAGTCCATGCATCCCTTCATCTAGTAAAGTGGTTCTTTGAGGTAATAAAAAGTATTCATTTCACTCTTTAAAAGCACAGGATATAGCTCATCCTCCATCTCAAAAAAGGAAGTGACACGTAGTTCAGTTACAGCAAGCACCAAGGTAAAGTGAGACAGGCAAAGGCTTCAACTCTCCCCGTCCATAAAAACAACAAGCAGCACAGAACATATACAAAGATAGCTATCCAAATATACATATATATATAAACAGAATAAATATTTGTGTTTTCTTTCGCAGTCCATCGGTGTGTATATCGTGACTATGCGTTTCTATATTACCTGGAAGAACATCCACATGTGCAAATTACTGAGTTATTGCCAGTTTCTCTCATAGTCGCGGGAGGAAGTGTGTGACGGTCATGGCGGTGGTGGCCTTGTTGCCTCTCTTTGCGCGGCCATGCTTGCTGAGGGCGATGTAGAAGCCCTTGTAAACAAAAGACTCATAGGCGTTGTAGTTGTTGGGCAGCAAAGTCTCCTTGAACTTGCACTCATCCACGAAGACTCTCTAAAAATGAAAAGAGAGAGAGAGAGAGGGTCAATAAATCTCATAGCAGACACAAGATGAAGATCAGAACATATCCATGGTTTCAACTTGACCTTTACTTTGGTGAACAAGCGGACTAGAAAGCAGGAAACTGGAGGAGGTAACATGTTGTTGCGAAAGATACCAGCCTCCTGCTTTTGCTCTCAAAACTCATAAAATAATCCCAGGTAGGCTCCAAACTTGCGCTAAATTTCAGCCATTTTTAAAGGGGTCCCTTGACCTCTGACCTCCAGATATGTGAATGAAAATGGGTTCTATGGGTACCCACGAGTCTCCCCTTTACAGACATGCCCACTTTATGATAATCACATGCAGTTTGGGGCAAGTCATAGTCAAGTCAGCACACTGACACTCTGACAGCTGTTGTTGCCTGTTGGGCTTCAGTTTGCCATGTTAGGATTTGAGCATATTTCTTTATGCTAAATGCAGTACCTGTGAGGGTTTCGGGAAAATATTTGTCATTGTTTTGTGTTGTTAATTCATTTCCAGTAATAAATATATACGTACATTTGGATAAAGCAGCATATTTGCCCACTCCCATGTTGATAAGAGTATTAAATATGTTTTGGTAAAGGAGGTTGCGCTTCAACAATGGGATTCACTTTGGAGTGCTAGATCCAAAGTCCAATAAGCATAAAAATGTGATAGGGTAGCACATCCCAGATTTCAAAATCAAGGAGGACAAAATACTATCATTTCACTTGTTTAAATTGCTCACATCATAATAGACATACGCTTACGCGTTTCGTCACGGAGCCTTCTTCAGAGCGTGTGAAGAAGAGTATTAAATACTTGACAAATCTCTCTTCCTTAGAGCATATTTTTTATGCTAAATGCAGTACCTGTGAGGGTTTATGGACAATATTTGTCATTGTTTTGTGTTGTTAATTGATTTCCAATAATAAATATATACGTACATTTGCATAAAGCAAGAATATTTGTCCACTCCCATGTTGATAAGAGTATTAAATACTTGACAAATCTCCCTTTAAGGTACATTTTGAACAGAAAAACATGTGCGATTAATTTGCGATTAACTATGGACAATCATGAGATTAATCACGATTAAATATTTGAATCGATTGGCAGCCCTACTTTATATACCTCAAAGTCAGACGTTGAATTTTTTTTTTCTCATTTAACAAAAGAAGCTTAACTTCTCAAATGTTAAATGTTGGTTAAACACAACAACTTTGCCACAAACTGACAAAATGATGATTTAAATCAGAAACTGTCTCATCAAACAGTAAGAAAAAAAAGGGTTTGAATCTGAGCAAGTACCAAAAGTAGATTTTGGTAGTTTCAGTACTTAACGCTACAAAAAAAGTATCGAGGTTTGATGGCCAGCCCTACAAAAACTCTGGGATCTTTAATTGTAAAATTAAAATGACATTGTTTATTTCACTTCCCACTCTAAGATCTACACATTGTTCTAATAAAATAAATAACCTCCTCCTCAAGGCTCATCACAAATCAACAGGACAGTTATTAACGATTAAATACTACATCAAGCATTGTATACACTTTATACTGTATGTACACTCTAATACTGTACTGTATACAGTATTAAAGAGCACTAAAGTTTCTTGTTCAAAAATAATCTTTTTCTGTTTGAAAAATGTTCTTGCAGTATAGTATAACGTTTTCTAAGTTCATTAAGGTGTTTTACAGTATAATTTTTCAGTGATTTTTGAACATGTATCAAAAGACCCACTGCAGGATTTGATGTTGATATATATAGACTGTATATTTGTGGATATCTCATAAAAAACATTGCCTTTTTTTGTAATCTAAGACGTTAACTGGCCACCGTTAAGTTAAACGTTTATCCTGCTGTTGATTTTAATCATGAAATGTTCATTTATTCTTTGACTGTTGGCAAATTAAGTCAATTTTATTATCATGTGCTTGGTGAGAAATGAACAAAATATACAGATTCCAGTACTCAAATACTGTTCTTAAGCACAATTCTGAGGTACTTTACTTGATTATCTTAATTATATGCTACTTTATACGTCAGTTCCGCATCTTAGAGGGAAATATCAAACTTTTTACTCCACTATATTTATCAGAGTTTACATAAAAACAACATGACCAGTTAATAAAATATGATGCATTAATAATCAAACTACCCAGATGTGTGTAAATTAGTTAAAATTTGCATACATGTTAACCCACCAGTAACAACATTCAAATAATATATATTAATATACACTGACTGGGACCACTGCATAATGAGTAATGTTTTTTATAAATTACATTTTGTTGATAAAACTTCTGTTCTGTGCAGGACTTTTTCTTGTAATGAAGTACTTTTATATTGTGGTATTACTACTTTTACTCAGTGGTGGAAGGTAACTAAGTACTTTTACTCAAGGACTGTACTTAAGTACAATTTTGAGGTACTTGTACTCTACTTTTCATTTTCTGCTTCTTTATACTTCTTACTCCACTACAATTCGGAGGCAAATATTGTACGTTTTACTCCATTACATTTAACGTTAGTTACTTTGCAGATTGAGATTAATAATACAAAATATAATCCACAAATAAATGATGAAGTATTATTGAAGGTTAAGACTAGGGCTGGGCGATATGGTACACAGTATGGATAGTTTCCTATCTCAATAACAATATATATCACAATATAGCATGTTTTGTGGTAATTCAATAAATAATCTATATGAAATAAAAGTAAAAAATTACTCAAACAGATTAATCGCTTATCAAAATAGTTGGCGATTAATTTAATAGTTGACAACTAATCGATTTATCGTTGCAGCTCTGCTACCAACAAACCAAACCACAAAATATTGAGTTTAAAATTATATAAAACAGAGAAAAGCAGCAAATGCTGACATTTAACAAACTGGAACCAGATAATTTGTCTTTTTTTTTCTTAAAAAAACAAACAATTAATTGATTATCATAATAGTTGGGTGATTAAATGAATAGTTGACAACTTATCGATCAATCGTTGCAGCTCTACACATTATCATTAATTATAATCCAATAATATCCATTATTGTGAAATGTTCCACTCTGCATAATGAGTACTTTTGGTACTTTTAATGCTAATATATATCAGGACTTTTTACTTGTAACAGAGTATTTTCACACTGTATAAGTAAAAGGTCAGATAATTTTTCAGTGATTTTTGAACATGTATCAAAAGACCCACTGCAGGATTTGATGTTGATATATATAGACTGTATATTTGTGAATATCTCATAAAAAACCTTGCTTTTTTTGTAATTTAAGACATTAACTGGCCACCGTTAAGATAAACGTTTTTCCTGCTGTTGATTTTAATCATGAAATGTTCATTTATTCTTTGACTGTTGGTAGATTAGACCAGATAATTTGTCTTTTTAAAAAAAAAAAACCAAACGATTAATTGATTATCATAATAATTGGTGATTAAATTAATAGTTGACAACTTATCGATTAATCGTTGCAGCTCAGATCATTAATTATAATCCAATAATATCCATTATTGTGAAATGTTCCATTCTGCATAATGAGTACTTTTGGTACTTTGATAATAATATATCAGGACTTTTTACTTGTAACAGAGTATTTTCACACTGTATAAGTAAAAGGTCTGAGTAGTTCTTCCCCCCCACTGGCATATTCTCCCTATCATCAGAGCATATTAATAACACAACAGTGCTCATAAACCCAGGGATGCAGCAGCTCCATGAACTCATCTTACACTGAGCAGTGTGTGTGTGTGTGTGTGTGTGTGTGTGTGTGTGTGTGTGTGTGTGTGTGTGTGTGTGTGTGTGTGTGTTGCAGACAAACCTACCGTTCCATATAACCTTCCTCTGCTGTTCATTGCGACAAACAGCTCACTCCTCACCCCAAACATGCTTATCACTCCTCGGTCCACGGTGGAGATCTCTATTAGACCTAAACAGAGACACAATGTTATAGGAGAGGAGAAGCAGAGACACAGAGACACACAGTGCTGCTGCTGCGCCTCTATGTGGGGACAAAGTGGAGTCTTAACTGGCCTCTGCAGCAGTGGATGGGTGTAACCTTGCAGGTGCATTGCGACTGGATGATGCTCTCAGTTAGTGTGCATTCACCTATATGTGCAGTTTAATGCTGAGTGTAGTTTACAGCGTGCTGATGAGTGTGGGGGTGCGTGTCCTGCTGCAGCAGCTAGTGCATGGGGTAAAAATAAGTGAGTGAGTCTAAACTGGGTCCCAAGCATTCATGTCATGTTTTTGGCTTGGGGGGATATTTCGCACTGCACGGATGCGAGGATCAGTGCACTGTTTTTGATTTCGGAAACTTTCAACCACGTCTTATTAATAATATCATGCAAAGATGAAGGTGCCTCACCAAGCAAAGATATGTTATACTAGGTATATATCCAGATAACTTTATCGTTAGCTCAAAACAGTTCATTTTAATTGACTTTGGACTCCTGCAGGCCAGGAGAATGATATAGCTTTGTCTTGGAGAAAAATGGATTTACATGTATGGGTGAGGGAGATGGCATCTTGTGTTGTACTGGAGAGACTTTACATACACAACCAGAGGAAAAGCAGCAGAATTTGAAAATGTTTAGAAACCTTTGTTGGAGTTTCTTGGACGTCAAGGAAGCACAGTCAAATTGAAACTGCTGTGTGTTGCTGAGTGCTGTTGTTGAAATTGTTGTTTTGTTTTTTTGTTCTTCTTCTTTGAGGTATTTATTTGTTTTGTCTTATCTTTTATTTTCTTTGTTAGATAAGTGAAATACATGAAATGTCATGTCTCTCTTTCTTTGAAATTCTGACTAAACATTTCATTGTAAAATTTAATTATTAATATTGTTAGTCTGTCTGTATGTGTATATATGTATATATGTCTATATGTAAAAATTCAATACAAATATTGTTTAAAAAAAAAGAAGCTCCAAGAAGCAGTTATTGCTATGAATGCCAGTAAAACAGATGTTAAAGGCAGCACTTTTACTATAGATATTACAGTGATGTTTGCTAATGAAAATGAAATTGGCTACTTTACGGCTAAAATGTTTTGGTAAACTAACGTTACTATCTAGTCCACGAGCCAGACCCCCAAAATTTGGTCATCGTGCCACTTTGGAGGGACCAAGTCTCATGGTTTTTTAAAGGTCTATGTCCAGTAGTTTTGGGAAATGCATGATAGCATTGCAGCAATGGTAGCTTTCTATGTGCTATCACTCCTTTTTTTCATCCCTCCATCATCAAACTTTGTCCATCTTTTTTTTGCCATTTTACACATAGAGCCAGTATAAAAGAGGGTAACCAACACACAATATCATGAAGTTATATATCATTGTAAAGCTTAGACTATAATCTATCAATCAGTCACATTGTCACAATATCACAAATATCATGCAAAGACAAGTCAAATTGAAACTGCTGTGTTGCTGAGTGCTGTTTTTTTTTATTCTTCTTCTTTGAGGTATTTATTTATTTTGTCTTACCTTTTATTTTATTTGTTTTCTATGTTAGATATGTGAAATACATGAAATTTCATGTCTCTCTTTCTTTGAAATTCTGACTAAACATTTCATTGTATGATTTAATTATTAATATTGTTAGTCTGTCTGTATGTGTATATATGTCTATATGTAAAATTCAATAAAAATATTGTTTTAAAAAAAAAAAACTTAGTTACATTTACATAATAATGTAACTAATAATAATTTACATAATCTACCTAATTTAATTATTAATATTGTTAGTCTGTCTGTATGTGTATATATGTATATATGTCTATATGTAAAATTCAATAAAAATATTGTTTAAAAAAAACAAAACTTAGTGACATTTACATAATAGTGTAACTAATAATAATTTACATAATCTACATAATTTAATTATTAATATTGTTAGTCTGTCTGTATGTGTATATATATGTATATATGTCTATAAGTAAAATTCAATAAAAATATTGTTTAAAAAAAATAATAATAATTTAATAGTTGACAACTAATCGATTAATCGTTGCAGCTCTACTACCCACAAACCAAACCACAAAATATTGAGTTTAGAATGATATAAAACAGAGAAAAGCAGCAAATGCTGACATTTAACAAACTGGAACCAGATAATTTCCCCTTTTTTTAAAAAAAAAAACCCAAACGATTAATTGATTATCATAATAGTTGGTGATTAAGTGAATAGTTGATATCGATTAATCGTTGCAGCTCTACACATGCATCATTAATTATAACCCAATAATATCCATTATTGTGAAATGTTCCATTCTACATAATGAGTACTTTTGGTAATTCAATAAAAATATTGTTTAAAAAAAAAAAAAACTTAGTTACATTTACATAATAGTGTAACTAATAATAATTTACATAATCTACATAATTTAATTAGTCATATTGTTAGTCTGTCTGTATGTATGTGTATATATATGTCTATATGTAAAATTCAATAAAAATATTGTTTAAAAAAAAAAAAACTTAGTTACATTTACATAATAATGAAACTAATAATAATTTACATAATCTAGATAATTTAATTATTGATACTGTTAGTCTGTCTGTATGTGTATATATGTATATATGTAAAATTCAAAAAAAATATTGTTTAAAAAAAAAACTTAAGTTACATTTACATAATAATGTAACTAATAATAATTTACATAATCTACATAATTTAATTCTTAAAATTGTTAGTCTGTCTGTATGTATATATATGTATATATGTCTACATGTAAAATTCAATAAAAATATTGTTTAAAAAAAATATCATGCAAAGACAAGTCTAACTTTCACATAGTCAGCTCCATTGCGCATTACACTTCTTTTTCAGGTCTTTTTTGCAGTGGGATGCAAACTCACTGTATTGGTTCTCACTGTGCACACCGCTTATCCTGCCATCCTGGAGCACCTGCAGGTGAAACCCAATGCCCACGTTGCAGTACAGTCTTCGCACTCTTTTGATGCCCTGCAAATAGTCACTCTCCCAGTTCAGCTCCGATTTCCCCCCAGCTATACCCAGATAGGAGCGTGAGAAGAGCGTCTCCCACTTCTTCTCCAGCATTAAAGTCGCATTAGTCCTGCTCGGAACCGGATAAGATGAAGCAATCCCCCAGAGAGAAGTCCACAGTACAAGAACTGAGAAGATCCAGTGCGTCCTGGACATGCTGGAGACGCACCTTTGCGCATTGGCCATCCAGTTTACCTTTGGGGCACAAAGTTACCTGCATCTAAAAATGCAACTCTTCTTATGTTTTGTCCTTTGGCATGGTGGTGGTGGTGAAGGCTTATGTTGGGATCAAGGCAGACCAGGGCCCCATAGCCTGAGATCTGAGCAGCAGCAGCAGGAGGAAGAGGAAGAGGAGGAAGAGGAGGAGATGGAGAGAGACAGAGCGAGCTTGAATTGGTGCCGGTGCTGATGATCATCTTTCGCCGCTCCGAGCCTCTGTACAGGCTGGTCTGTGGAGGGGACACACCGCAAACAACCAGCTCACCTTGACTCTCACATCCTAGAATGACATCACTGTGACTTCACTGCTGCACCCCCCTCCATCAAAAAGTGGGAGAGATGGGAGGAGGAGGAGGAGGAGGAGAGAGAGAGAGAGTTACAGGACCCTAGCAGCAGCAGCAGCAGCAGCAGCACTTCTGATAGGAATGATGGGGGGGTGCTGCACCTTCACATCACAAGTCTAATAAGCTTGAGAGAATAACAAGAAGCGTTTCCTGTCCTCCTTTTCAAAATAAAACCCTTATCAGTGTGGCCACGTTCCAACTCTTACACGTATCAAATGCTCCAGTGAGTCCCCGCGTCACCTCTTCTCCCTAAACTTCCAAAACCTAATTAAATAAACTACACATTTAAAGGGACTGTTTGTAAGAATCAGAAATGCTTGTTAACAGCGACACCTGTGGCCGTTAAGTCAACGAAAGTCAGCGTCGGGCTCTCGCTTGTGCTCGCTCTAAATAGACATGAACGAACATCGCTCAAAACAGTGAGGCGACACACGTCAGCTAAAACCACAATATCACTCTATATTTCACCTGGTTGGCAGTAATGTTAGCTGACCAGACGAAGGTCTCTCCATGAATCAATGCTGATCCTAATGTTGGCGAGAAACGTCAAGAGAAACGTCATTGTCTCCGACCGTGGTCGGAGGGAACAGGGGAGACACCGGAGTTTTGGTCGGAGACGATAACGTTTCTCGCTGCAGAGCGCCGTCACTTCACAAGACACGGAAAACCTCTGTTGGTCTGGAGGAGCTGCAGCAGTTATTTCTGCACAAACGTCCACTGTACATTCACTAGATATTCTCAGAGCTACTAACTCTCCTGCAGTGTGGAGTGAGCGCGCATAAACGTGAGGTGGAGCGAGGACGAGCGCGTTGTGTGAGTGAAGGCAAGCAGGCAGAGGAGCGGTCTGAACAGCGTAGCCACACGCAAGCGCACATATGCAAGCGAGCGCGCATTGGAAACCGACCCGGTAGATTTATACGTGTAAAAAGTTACAAACAGTCCCTTTAAGGAGAAACCTGAATGAATGCGTCAATACAAAGCAAATGTGTTACTTGGTGACATCACCACGTTACAGAAGAAAAAGGTGGGACTTCAATCAAGGTGTTTCAGGCAGTTCAGGAGCAGTGTTTCTGTGGAGGAGAGTTTGGCGTGGACTTTGGGCTTTGTAACTTTCCAGACCTTTTACATGCACAAAAAACTATATAACACACTACACCTATCAGCCTAGAAGACTGTATTCAAGGTTGGGATAGGCCTACATTTTTAAATGAACATTCAGTAAAGGTATTTTTTTCATAAATGTTATTTTCATATCACAAAATGTATGTACAAGATAGATTACAGTCTATGAATTTACATCAACTCTCATCTCAAAGGCATTCAGGGTGCCTAATATTTTCCTCATGTGCTTTTATTTTGAAGGTAATCTAACCTATTCTCTCAGTCTTCCTGTGGCTAATTGTGGCTGACCTGACGCAGCTCTTCCTCACATGGGAGACCTGCAGGAGGGGAGGGTGTCTGTGTGTGTGTGTGTGTGTGTGTGTGTGTGTGTGTGTGTGTGTGTGTGTGTGTGTGTGTGTGTGAGAGTGTGTGTGAGTGTGAGAGTGTGTGTGTGTGTGTGTGAGAGTGTGAGACTTTCATTGGCATTGAGCAATCATGGGATGGATGGATGGATACTGTGTCCAGAACCCAAATCGGGACGGTGGTCATATGTCCTGGCAGCCTGCTGCCTTATTTAGAAGGAAGGTGTAAAAACAGTCACAGCCAGTCACAGGAGAGCAAATGGCAACCCTGTCTGACACTTCCTTAGCTGTTTGTTCAGGAAGTTTACACTACCAGATATTTTGCCTGGTCAGATTGCGCGTTATTATTGTAAGTAACACACCCTGCAACTACCAGAATAATATAACCTGCGTGAATCAAATGCATGGCATCGCTTTGAGTTCACGTCCAGAAATAAAGTGGGGAAGGAAATTTGGAAAAAAAGACCTGCAGTTGATGATAAAAAATAAGACAAAAATCACAAATTTACTTTATAAAAATCCCAATTTTTGTCAAAAAATGTGGATAAAATGTAAAAAAATGAGTCTGAGCTGAGTGCACTGGGTTTACCCTCCTTTACATCCCTGTTTGCATCCCATCCTGCAGGGTGGTAGGTGGTAGGAGATGAAGGCTCGGGGGAATTCCCAACACCTCACAGAGCACCAGGCTCTGGGGCCCTGAGGTGCTCTCGGCTGCCAGGGTGCCTCAAGCCCACCTTAGCAACCAGAGAGGCCTTGTTGCTGATAAACAGCAGTGGCAAGACAACCCATAATGGCAAAACAACAAACAAACAAAACATTTCAGATATCCCAATGTGGAGATACACTTCAATTGCAAAGGAAATGTGTTTATATATGTCATTAAAAATACATTTAAAGTCACATTTGATATACTTAAAGATAATGTTGTCGACATTACTGCATGTATATTTCTATAGTTAATATATAAAGAATGTATATATGAAGTCAAAGAGAAACCCACTGGAGCAGATAGACCGGACTACACTGGACCAGCAAATTAATGATTTGCTGCGTAAGCACATGACGATGCAATCCGAGGCCTGAATAGACAAAACTACGGGGTTATCGACAGAGTGTAACTTCAATCAATGGAGAGTGGGCACAGTTAATGAGACGCTGCTGAGCTCTTGAGATTAATTCAGCTAATACTGTTCCACTGGCTGAGGCTGCTTTTTGGTAACAACACCTTTTATAAAATCAGAAGCAAATGCACAAAAAGATGCCACTTATCTTTAA
Source organism: Hozukius guyotensis (assembly GCA_916700995.1). Taxonomy (NCBI): domain Eukaryota; kingdom Metazoa; phylum Chordata; class Actinopteri; order Perciformes; family Sebastidae; genus Hozukius; species Hozukius guyotensis. Next base: position 28,766 of record CAKALU010014407.1, read on the forward strand.
ATATGAACTTACATATTGCATGCCTATATAATATGACTATATTTCAAGATAAAGGAAAGCAGCAAATTCTTACATTTTAATATGTCTCACATATGTATGGCATGTTTGCTTAAAAATTAACTTAAAGGGGTACTCCAGCGATTTAGTATTGCACTTGCATAAAGTTGGGGAACTCACAAGAGACAGATTAAAACAAGAATGGTCAGAATTGAAGCAGTAGAGGTCGAGATATCCTAATTTTAAGCGTGTGGTATGGGTCGAACACTTGATCCTACATTTCCCACAATGCAATAGTGTCTTTCATTACACCCTCCCTGTCTCCTAAATGCTCACTTCTTTTAAACTCCACACCTGCACCTTGGTATATATGGAGGACGGAACCTGCTGTAATAAACAATGAAAAAATAATTAAATAAATGGCTCGATAAACAAATATTTAATGTACCAAAAATAATGTGTTTGTATAAATAACTTTAAAATAATAAAAATAAATGTAAAAATAAATAAATAAATTTAAAAATTAATTAAATAAATAAATAACTTGATAAATAAATATGCCATTAAATGTACCAAGAATAATATGTATATGTATGAATAGATTTAAAATAAATAAAAAATAAATGCAAAAATAAAAAAATGTAAAAGTGAATAAAATAAATAAATAAATAAATTACTTGATAAATAAATAAACAAATAAATAAATAAATATGCCATTAAATGTACCGAAGATAATATCTATATGTATAAATAGATTTAAATTAAATAAAAAATAAATGCAAAAATAAATAAATGCATTTAAAAGTGAAAATAAATGAATGAATGAATGAATGAATGAATAAATAAAAAAGGGGAAATTAAATAAAAGATTAGTTAGGGTAATTACTACAAAGGGAAATAAATATAGAAGCAAATTAAAACAGAAATATCAATTTATGTCACATTTTATCAAGTAATTAATGCCTACATTTATTTTTAATATTATTTTTGGTACATTTAATGGCATACTTATTTATGTATTTTTCGAGCCATTTATTTATTCATTCATTTAATTTTGGCAGCTTCTGTCCTCCATAGATACAGCAAAGAAGATATTATACAACTATACAAGTCCCCTTTAAAACTACTAATCGATTATCCAAATAGTTGCAGATTTGTTTTTTCTGTTGATCAACTAATTGATTAATCTGTTTCGTTTCAGCTCGAGACTGGAGCGAGAAGGAGTCAAGCTAAGAAGACTGAACAACTCCAACAACTGAGTCACGGTGAAGCAACAAGAAGACAGAAAGAGGTAGATGGAAACTTGTCCACATAACACAGCAAATTGATTTTGACTCGCCTTGACTGAATATATTAGAGCTATAGGAGAAGACCAGAAACTAGAGCAATAGAAAAGTGTCTGCAGTTTACTATTGTCAGGTCAGCTGTCTTTCTTGCAATTATAGGATCTATTTAGTGCACACACACACACATCAATCAGAAAATGGACCAGAGGGAATAGCCATACAAACAGCTTTTGTGCATATTATAAAGTGTAAGTAACTGGATACAGGAGGATGCAAAGCTCTTTCAATTACTGTTTTATTAACGTGGGGTTTAAAAGACGAGATTGAAACAACAGCTGGGGAGACCCAGGGATGGAGGGGGGGGATTTCCCTGGAATGACATCAGAATCGTTGGCATAGACGGGCAATAATACTCAGTCCAACTGTGTATGTATATGTAACACAAGTAGGCCTTCATATGAAGCCTACAGCAGGACATTTATATCATTCATAAACCACATTTACACGTACAAACGCTTGGATTAAATAAGCCGGGGCAAAACTTGATCGAGCAGCTATCAGTGGTGTCGTGATCGATCGTAAACACTCCATTTCATTGGATTCAGTGGAGCAGGGGCTTGTACAATAGTAACGGTGCTACCCAGAAAGGAGCTCAGATTTTTTGCTGAACAAGCTGATGTATAATTCAACAGCCAAAAAACTGCACTGCTCCTCTCCTATGCTGCTTTGTAAAATTGTGACACAGTGGAGAGAAGCAGCAAATCCACCGGGAGCCTGATACTAACTGACATGCCTTGTTACGAGAACATGTGCAGAAGCTGAAATATATTCTGATCTGTTCTGCCTCTTTCATTATTGTTGTGTCAGGCGTTGAGCTGCACAGAGGCTGTCAGAAGGGAGTGTTCCCAGTAAAAATATCTTTTCAAGGGTACAGCTTGTGCACCTTGCAGAGAAAGATGTGTCTGCTGCTAAATTGGGCGTGGAGTGACTAAGGGGAAAAGAAGCGAGGCAGAGGTGACTTTTACGCCGGTTACAAATCCCAACCAATGACACAGCAATTTTTATGTTCATGTCAGTAAGATATACTGTATTTTCTAAAACAAAGAAAGGCCCATCATCAGATTGTTTGGACAACCCGTTCGCACGAAAAGGTGTATGAATGCCACAATAATGTGCAAGGTGTTTAGTGCGCTATAAGTACGCCGTTCTTCGTGTCATTTGTACGCCATACAGTATATCCTGTACTGACTGCAATGTAAACGCATCTGCGTATAAATGCTACGGTAAGAATTAGTTACGTAGTATAACAAGCTAGAAAGACCACTTATGGTGAGGGGGTGTTTCCAACAAACACCGGACCTTTAACCAGGAGACCGGTGTTCAAAACCGGTGTTTTGTTTTGTAAGTTATGTTAGTGATGTTTGTCACGTGTTTTTAGTGACGTTTGTCACGTGTTTTCCGTAGTTGTGTTATGTTGTTTCTGATGTGTTTTACTAAGTTTACGTACTTATTTTAAGCCCAACCATGATGTTTCTCCTAACCCTAACTAAGTGATTTTCTTGCCTATACCTAACTGCAGACGTTTGTGTGGCGTACAAATGACATGTGAAAAGCACTGGAATTTTAACCAGGAGCCCGGTGTTCGAGACCAGTGTTTTGTTTTGTAAGTTACATTAGTAATGTTTGTCACTTGAAAATTATCACGTGTTTTTAGTGACGTTTGTGACGTGTTTTTTCTGTAGTTATGTTACACTGTTTCCGTACGTATTTTACTTATTTTACGTGCTTATTTTAAGCCCAACCATGACACTAAGTAGTTTTTTCTGCAGACGTTTGTGTGGCGTACAAATGACATGCGAAAAGCACTGGACTTTTAACCAGGAGAACGGTGTTCAAGACCAGACAAATTTCAAGTATGAAGAATTCCTTTCCTGCATCTCATTTTGGTGCCAAAGTCGAACTTTGTGAACTACAGACATGCAAACAAAAATGAAAATCCTTCTTGTTGCTTTTTTAAATGATTTTGTAGATTTTGAAGATCTGACGGAGATCTCTGAAGCAATTGAAAGAAATATTGTCAATTGTCTAAATAATTTGTTTTATGGAGCATCAATGTAGAATATGGCTTCAAGGAGACGCCATACAGAAAAAAATGCTAAAACTTGCAGCGAACAGAGTAAAAGCCATAGATAGCCATGCACTCTGAATGATGGTGAACTCCTCACATCATGGCCATTGATCTCCATTTAAGCTCAGTAATCACATTGCATCCCAAGAGAGCCGAAAGATGTGAAAACGTTGTGTTTAAGGAGATGTGATCAAACGGTTCTGCGAGCCTCACATGGTGAGCTGTGTTGCCCTGAAGTGTGCAAGCTCAGCAGGGTTGTCGATTCACAAAATCCTTACTCCTAAAAACTGGACGCAGTATTTTTCACACATTGATTCAGTACCACCTGCCAACAAACCCATTATGTCAAATAAATTCTGTTGGACACGTAGAGCCAAAACTGATGGGATATTTATCATTGTGATAAAGGATTAGACTCATAGTTTTAAGGGAACAGTCTTCCTGAAAGCACTGGAGTAGTTTTCTTAGATGTCTTCCATGTTGAAGTCTTGTTTTTCTCCCAAATATGAGATTTGGGAACATTGAGGTTGAGGTTTGGTCGGTGCCACTTCCTCGCCATAACCAAATGCTCCTTCGAGGCAAAAACTGGCAGCCTTACTTGAGACCACGAGGAAAGTTCTGTTTACGTGGCCGCCATGCTGAAAAGTCGGACAGTTTGGTTTATGGCTGTAGGAAGAGATAGAGATCAGAGGAGGTGTCAGCTGCTGAGTCGGCAGCCGATTCCCCCTGGCTCCTCTTCCCTCTCTCCCAGGAACCCAACACCGAGCCAGGCCACCGGGACCGAGCAGAGAATGCGAGGAATTCTCCCCACACATTTGCTCGCTGCTTTGCACGTTCTCACCCCTATGGGATGTAAAGAGCGCCGCCGGCCCCGAGGATGCGACCACCTTGCTCCACAGCGAGGGTGGGCGAGAGGCGGCAATGAGCGGAGGATCAAGGCAATTTGGCTGATGGGTAGAGGAGAGCGTCAGGAATGGCACACTGCTGAGAGAGTGAGTCATCCTGGACGGAGCTGCTGTCACTCGGCCAGCACAACAAAGATCAGATCGTTTATTTTTGTCACGGCCCCTGCTGGATGAAATCTAAACCCACAAGGAGTTGATCAAAGGTTCTGCCTGTCCTGGAGAGCAGCTAATACAAAATGATATTCAAGAATGATCCAGAAGAATCACTGGCAAGTTGTGGTTTAACCAGAACAGTTTTCTTTACCTTACTAGTTTGAGCCTTTGTAAAAAAAGGTGATTCATAATCTGTAGGATAGGCAGCTAACGAATATTTCCATAATCGTATAGTTTGTTGATTATTTAAATTAACAGATTAATCATTTAGTCAATTAAATATCAGATAATAGTGAAAAATGGCCATTATCAATTTGCAGGAGCCCAAGGGCATGTCTTCAAACTAAAAGTCCAAAATGTTGTCTATTGTTCCATTATAGAGTTTTTATAGTTACACAAAAGGATGAGGGCCCTATTGAAACTGTAGGAATTATTATTATTTTTAAAATTAATCACATTTTAATGAGGCTTGAGGTGCTTGTAAAGTTGTTCAACTTTGCACACATCAGACGTGGTGGAAAATTTTATATTTTAGGGGTCTCGGGCTTGGAATTTAAATTGATTTAAATGTGCCATTTTAGCCCATTTTTGGCCTTTTACAGGCGGAGCACTTTAACAAACTCCTCCTACAAATAGACTTCACATTTGGTCAGTACAATCTAAAGACCTTTGCCATCAAAAATTATCAAGCTATTGCGTTTTCACTTGGGCTGTCAAATTTAATGCGATAATAACACGTTAACGCAAATTTGTTTTAACGCCACTGATTTCTTTAATACAACTTGCAATTTCTAAGGTTGTAGCAGCTCAGTTTTTAAATCTAGAGTGAAGGTACTGGTATTATATGACACTAGAAAACCAAAAGAATCCATTGGTACCAACCATGCCATGCTAGCTTGCCGCGAAGGAGGTTAAATAACGCTACAAACTTGCGGTAAATTTTGGCGAGGAAAAACTGGCATGGCCGTTTTCAAAGGGGTCCCTTGACCTCTGACCTCAAGATATGTGAATGAAAATGGGTTCTTTGGGTACACGAGTCTCCCCTTTACAGACATACACAGTTTATGATAATTTGTTCAAGATTGTTTAATAAAGCACGGTGTATTGTTGAAGGGTTGTGCAACATGTTTTCATTTCGAATGATAGTCAGAACTACCAAAACAAATCCAGGTTGTACAAAAATGCTCCTGCTGCACCTCATCACTCTCACATGTGTACATCGCCCTCTGGTGTCAAACAGATGTTAAGACATCCAGGGGCTGTCGGAGTGATGATAACTCACTGCATTGCAGCACTGGGACGCTGGCATGTGGATCAATATCGCTTTACTTTAAATAAAACTTGTGAAAAGTGCGTCTTGTTGGCAATAAATGTGTTTACAAATCACATTAGCTTCATCTGATGCATAATGTGCTGTCCAGATGCTCAGCTAAACATAGTAAAGAAAACTGTGTCATCCTCTGCATTGCAGGTAGTGTAATAACCTCAGGGCATCATTAGATTACTAATGGACCACTGAGCCAGAGCTATAGATCATTATGAGTTTCTTTAGTTTTGTGTTTTGGCTCACTGACTGCACACTTCTTGATTTTACAGTGAAAAGTTGTCTAACTGACACAGATTACATGTTGATTGAGCAGTATGAGTCCTTGTGAGGACACTAGGAGTTGCTACAGTAAGTGCACCGCTGCTGTCAAAAGTATGCGGACACTAATTGGTCATCAAAGTTGGCTGTGCGTTTTGTGCAGAGTACTTTGTGGGAAATGCACAACAGAGAATCCGATACAGCCGATCTATCAACAGATGAGAGAGCAGTGAGCGCAGTGCATCCCAGGCATGACAAGACATGAGTCACTGAGGTCACATGTGCTTGTGTCCTCTTGCCTGTGATCTCACTGTTAAAAGGTCGTCCTAATGAGACTGCTCCCCGTGTGCCCTTCAAGTGCCACGCTGGAGTGCAGGAAACAATGCTGCGTTACGGATGCTATTTTAAATGGTGTCACGGTGTAAAACTGGCAGCGTTGAATTATTGCTGGTCCTTTGATGCTGTTTATATCCCTGCCGTCTTGTCAACACATAAAATCATACTACAGATTCCTGATTCAGGGCCTGATATTGCCAATAACGCTGCCAAAAAACACAAGCAGCAACGTCTCGTCATGATGATTCAGCACACAGGCATTCATCTTGTAAAGTAAATGTCTTACTGTGATGCTCAGCAGTTCCCAAACTGGGGTCGGGTTGCCAAAGGTGTCCCAAGATAAATCTGAAAAGTCACGACTATACTCAATATAAAGTTTTTTAAAAAGTAATCAATGCATACTTTTTCTTTTTACTTTTAGGGCCTACTGCAGCTGCCCTTACAAAGTGCGTACTGTTGCATGCAGTACGCATACAATAGGGACATACTAGTTCATCATAACATTGCACCTTGAACTTTGACCCTCTTGCTCATATATCAGAGGATTGTGGGTCAGAATAGCCAGAACATCATGTTGGCTTGCATACTGCAAAATGCGACCGGATGTAGTAGGACATCCGTGTATTTTTGGCATACTGCATTTGACATACTATGTATTAGGACATACTAAATATTTTTCTGGCATACTAAATAGTATGGTAGTATGGGTATTGGAACGTCTTGAATCGTCTTTTCTTATTCCACGCATTCTTTCAAAACCAAAACCTGGCGCCTACATTACCCACAATGCTGCTCAACTGCTGATAGTTTTGTCAGAGATTCGTGTGTGTTAGGCTAGTAGCAGCTAATGTAGCCTCGAGCTGTTAGTGGGATTTGCTTCATTTTTAGAGGTCATAACCCAGAAAGGTCGGGAGCCACTGCTCTAGCAAACTCTAAATACCTTTAAATGTGACAGACCAACACTCCCTATGACTGTCAGTCACCTACAAGATGTTAAACAATCACAATTACATGTGCAAAATTCAGATTCATAACTTAAATTGTTTTTTTGTATTACTGTGGGTTATGGCGTGTCTTCCACTAAAGCACAAGCCCACACTAAAATCTCTTTGTGATTGTTCCTCTCCGGTCTCTCATCTCCCCTTGCAATTAGCTTGGTGGCTGTCGTGTGTGTACTCCCCAAAAAACAAAAAAAACATTCAGTGCAAGCATGCACTTAAGAAGACAAGGTCTTAAAAAACAAACTCCGGAAGCCACTGATTGACAGATCTGTCTGCCCACTCTGGTTCGCCGGCTAAAGCCGTGGCCGCTGTGGCTGTGCTGTGGTTGCCACTGGTCCATGCCTGAAGACATCTGACGCGAGGCCATTTCTAGGTTACAATAACAAACACATTGACAGTGCAACGCCGCCGGATATCCGAAAAACTTAGAAACCCATCAAGACATATTTAGTTTGAGGCTTGTAAATAACTGGTACAGAACACAGATGATCATTGGCAGAGCGTTTTGTCTTCATGAAGAGCTAAAAATACTTCCAGCCTGCAGCAGAATAACACAGAAAGTAGAGTAGAAAAATGGGACAAATCACCTCTTTTGGAGTTACATCTTATTCATGCAAACATCTTTTGCATCTTAACTAAAATATCTCACTACTAAAGAGCCAATCTATTTTTTCTTTGCTCTGCGTGGTATGTAAATAACAACACTGCAGTCTCCACCTGCGGAACAACCATACAAGGACAACGGCGCTGGACTGAGAGAGCCCCACGCAAACTACCACTCTGAGAGGCTATACAGTGCATAATGATGGCATTCACATCAGTGGTTGAGGGGGAAAACTGCCTCCTGACCACTTCCAACTAACAAGCTCAAATTAAGACCACTGATGTCTTATTCCAAAATAGTCCGGTAATACTGGTGCCACGGATACAAATCACAGTGATGGGTGTATTAAATATCTTTAAACACAACAGGATGTTTATCATTTAATATTCTGATCTAACAAAACTAATTAAATATTTGGCAAGTCAGTTAGTTATAGAAAGACTAGCTTGTATGACCTTATTTAACTGTGCAATCATACATTATATCATATGTGAACTGTATGTCATAAATCAAATATGTATAAATCATATATGTACTTTAACTAGGGCTGTCAATCGATTAAAATAGTTATTAATCGCACATTTTATATCTGTTCAAAATGTACCTTAAAGGGAGATTTGTCAAGTATTTAATACTCTTATCAACATGGGAGTGGGCAAATATGCTGCTTTATGCAAATGTATGTATATATTTATTATTGGAAATCAGTTAACAACACAAAACAATGACAAATATTGTCCAGAAACCCTCACAGGTACTGCATTTAGCATAAAACAATATGTTCAAATCATAACCCAACAGGCAACAACAGCTGTCAGTGTGCTGACTTGACTATAACTTGCCCCAAACTGCATGTGATTATCATAAACTGTGTATGTCTGTAAAGGGGAGACTCGTGGGTACCCATAGAACCCATTTTCATTCACATATCTTGAGGTCAGAGGTCAAGGGACCCCTTAGAAGATGGCCATGACAGTTTTTCCTCACCAAAATTTAGCGCAAGTTTGGAGCGTTATTTAACCTCCTTCGTATCTTCACTCTTGCTTTAAAACTGTGCTCCGTTGAAAACTGTAACACGTTATTATTGCGTTAACTTTGACAGCCCTACTGTAACTAATCCACACTCTTTTCCTGTACTTCTCACCAATAGTCAACTTAACATTTGAAAACATTTGAAATTGTCTACTGGATATGTTGTTTGTGATTGTATTTCATTGCCTTTTTAATTATTTATTCTATTTTTAAGATTTTTATTACAGTTGCATATTATACCTGCACCGTACATTCTAATAATAAGACATTAACTGACGCATTTAACCAAATGTCAAAGATCTCTTATGTGCACACTTATGTTCAGGCACATCAACATGGGCTTTAGAAACAAATAGGCTAATGGTTTGTTAAATGGTGAAATTGAAGAAGTGTGTTTTATGGCTCATTATATGATGATTTAATGGCTACTCATTCTTGTAAAATGTCCTTCATTTCTAACTAGCTACCTGGATAATAATAAAATAGGTTAACCCAACTCCGGTAATATAAGATAAAAGAAATAAAGAGATAATTCAAATAAAATGAAGTAAAAGCTCTCTTGTAGAGGACATTACAAACATTTCAGTCCCAAAAGAAATGAAAGTATGTCTTTGTTTTCTTAATATGATCATTTCAGGCATCCAAAGTGAATCATTTGTGCACCACTGAGTACAAATATATATGAACTACATGTGCAATACACAGTTTACTTATTTTGAACATTTAACATCACATACCTAAATATTTTTAGCTCTGGACAAAGTATGTATAAACTAGGAGGGTATTTCTACTTTTAGTTAAGTGAATCATATACATGTGTACTACATTCCGCCTCCACGTGCCTTTGTTTGGGAACATACGGTATAAGAGTGGAGGCGGTTCCATTTTCACTCCAGGAACATAAATCTAAATAATTTCCTGTACTAAGTTAAAAAGAGATGTATACATGGAGATGTGTCAGATAAATTAGATCATGTTCATGAAGTTCATGAAGGTGGTAAACAAGACTCCAATCGGCAACAGTATTGCGTGGAGCCAAACATAAACATCATATGTGTGAATGGAAACGTGACGTTGTGACCGCAGTGTTTGCATGACTGGATCTGATATTTTGGTCATGGCAGTAGGCAGCACTGGAGGAGTTTAGGAATGTGTGACCGCAGGGCCCTTTGGCCCTACGGCTGCACGTCTTCCTCCCTCGTCTGGGTCCGAAGACACGGTCCATCACACCCTTGAACGTCTCAGTCCAGGTCCACTGTGTGACAAACCGCAGCCGACAGCCACCCACTCATGTGCAGTAAAAGCGGAGCGATTACCCTTTCACTGCACTTCAGAGGGAGCCGGGGTTTCTTCCGCCCTGAGAGTGGGCGACTGGGTGGCTGTAGACATGTCATGTTCATGTCAATCAGCAGGTCAGAGTCTGTACCTCTGTGATCTGAGGCACTGAAGCATCAGACTTGTGCTGCCATCTGCTGGACCGCTGGCTGAACATAAATGACACTGCAAATGGAAAAACAGAAATGTCCTCACAAAGTCAACACTCTAAAGGATTTCATCATTTTGGTCCATTTAAAACACCCATGATAATATGATGGGTAAAATGTGATATGCAAACCAATAATCAAATCTGGTTTAGAGCCACTGTGTATTGAACAAAAACTACATTTAACATGTATATCATAATATAGTTTGGAGTTTAAAATCTGCAAAAAAAATTACCAGAGAGATGACATGATATGACACTGATTTAAAATACATGTTTGACAGTTGATATACAGTATTTGCAAGCACATCGTTAACCCCCTGAGACCTCCGATCCCAACCTACTTTACTGTCTTTCAGAGGCTGTAGTAGGTTTTAGCAAGCGTGAAGGCATCATATGAAACTAGAAAACTTAAGGAATCCTTTGGTACTACCAACCATGTCATGCTAGATTGTCGGGAAGGAGGCTAAATAATGCTCCAAAGTTGGGCTAAATTTTGGCGAGGAAAAACTGGCATGGCCATATTCAAAGGGGTCCCTTGACCTCTGACCTCAAGACATGTGAATGAAAATGGGTTCTATGGGTACCCACGAGTCTCCCCTTTACAGACATGCCCACTTTATGATAATCACAAGCAGTTTTTTTTAATGCAGTACAAATGTGTTATTTTCGCCTATTCTAAAATGGTGTATTTAAATATTTCTGCATACTGGGGTCCCTAAACAGTCTTGGAATTAAATAAAGCCTCATGAAACTTTACAGCCACAAACTAGAGACCTAGAGCATTCAGAGGATGGATGGCCTCCTAGCTAGATTGACAATAAAGGGGGTTTCTGAGCAGTTTACACAACAGAATTGCTCGCCATCCAATCGTCAAAAAATGCAATTCTTGCAGAAATCTCAAAATGTCAAAAGTTTTTGAAACCAAATCACAGCATGGCTTTTGTGTGGTGTTCCTCAAGGTCTTGGTGTCTTAATGTGGTATTTTGGAGGGATTATTGATCATTTTTATCAATTCTCGAGTGGTAAAAAATGGTTAAATTTAGCATAAAATCTGTGTAGCAAATGGCATCAACCCAAAAAATTGCTGCAAGAACTTATGAGACAGAAATGAGCATTGGAATGGCCATCATATACTTCTATCATAATGTTCTTATCCATTATACACTTTCACTATGTATTTTAATTAATTCATGTTTATTTCTGATTTATGACTAGTACAACTTGACACACAGTGTTGAGCTGCATCTCAAAATAATCTTCAGGTTCCCAGTTTTCAGATGATGTACACTACTTCTATGTGACATCTACTGTTGACTATATTTCTCCCCCTAAAGACCCCCTGTACCCCCCTAAAAAAGACAAAAATGAGTCTTTTGTAGGTCTCAGAGGGTTAATATACTATTTTGACCCCTCAATATACTGTATAGTTTGAATAATGAATATGAATTCTTTCCTTTTTTAAATCTCCAAAAATATTTTTAAGTAAGTGATGTTTATTTTTTCAGTCTGGGCTCCCGCACACCTACATGTTCACTCATGCAAACTAAGGTTTGGCAGCCTGGTCCTGCAGGTGTGGGATGAGTAACTACTTTAGACTCCCTTTGGCATGCACTGTCCCTTTTTTACTGGCAAGAGTAAATATTTATTTCGAAGAACAGGAAGCACAGAGGCACCAGGTGGCAGGTAGCACATGTTGTCCTCACCATTAATTTACTGGAATAAATACTGGAAGGCTGGTTTTAGTTTGATATGTGTAATCAAAGCTAATCATGTAAAGTAGAGCCTCACCAACACTGGATTCTTGAGGCAGAAACTGATATTTGACAGTTTAATAAGGATAAATAAGCTGATTTTTTTTTTTTTTTTACACAACACATACCATAAACAAACACTTTTGATAAGGATCCCTTAAATTTGGTTATTGAAAAATGTGACCAAGGTATGTGCTGAGTTTTACAGATAGAAAAATAAATTGTGCTCTCTGCTGGACAAACTGTGTAATGAAAACACTGTTTCTAAATGACCTCAAACATACAGAATATCTGGCATTTTATGACTGACATTTATTGTTAATTATCAGCCAACACATGTGCACATACAAATATATCTACTATAATATAATATTGACCAGCCAGGCTCTGATGTAAAAACTTCAACTGCTACACAGACATTATTCAAGTTTTAGAGCTAAAGCTATGCAGTTAATTAGTTGACCAACATGAAATTAATCTGCAACAATTTTGATGATCAATTAAATGTTTATATTCAACAAAAATGCCTACATTTGCTTGTTCCACTCAAATACGATAAGATAGCCTACTATGATACCATACGATTTCCTGCTCTACTTTGTCAGATATTACAGTGAACTGAATATCTTTGTTGTTGTTTTTTTTACTGTCGTTTGGCCAAAATAAACAATTGTGATAGGCATTTTTCAATATTCTCATACCAAATTATTAAGTATAAGTAAAGGTACTGAGCAGATTATAATAATAATAAAGTTTATTTAGATTGCACTTATCAAAATCAGACATAACAAAGTGCTTTACAAAGGGCAGGCATAAGGAAATAAAATAATTCAAGAGATAACAGTGAAAAATAAAAAGATATAATATATATATAGCAAGAATAGGCTTTGAAGATAATTAATGTAATTGTTAGTTGCAGCCCTAAATATTTCACTAAGGTAATTCATTTGATTTCTTTTAGTGGTTTTAATTGTATTTGTGGTGTAGCAATCACAGTATCTGTTCATACCTCACTATCACTTATAAGATGTATATTATATATTATATTATATGTATATTCTTAATATACAGTAAATCTGTATGGGATCAACGAACAGCTCCTCTATTTTTTTTATATATATTTAAGCTACATAGCAACGTTTATATTATTATTAAAACACAATAACTATTAAGACCCCATATACTTACCCCTCTGCTGAATTCTTAAGAAACCGTTTTGGTTTTGATCACAATAATTGCTTGTTCTGTGATGAACACATTGAAACTACAGAACATTTATTTTATGAATGTATTTTTGCTAATGCTTTCTGGGATGATCGGCATTATTGGTTGTCCACTAAATTTGTAAATCTTTCTAATCTAACAAAGGAAAATGTTATATTTGGTACAATTGTGAAAGATCCCGTAGCTACATGACCTGGCAATCAATTCCATAATCATTCTTGGAAAGTTTTTTATACATAAAAATAGATTCCTGAAATCAAGACCAAATTTCTATGTTTTTCATAAGGAGCTGTGTCTTTACTTTTCATCTCTGAAACATATGAAGAAAAAGAATGCTATGAAGCTTTCAATGTTAGTTGAGGACCTTAACCTTACAGAGAACCCCCATAGCACTATTAGCACTATTCCCACATTCCCTTACTTTTTTTTTGTTTTTTTGTTTTGTTGTTTTGTTGTTTTTTCTCTTTTCGTCCACACTCTTATGCACTGTACGCCAATTTCCAGGCTTGTCTGTTCCCTTGTAGTTGTGGGCTGCTAGTTATGGCTGATGCCTTACATAAAAGCCCTTAAAGTCATGAAAAACAAAAATGCATTGAAACTTCTTAGCATAATAGAAGAATATGAATTACAGCTACAGCCCTAGCCCTTAATTTAATTTATTATTATTTTCATGTATAATTTTACATATTTTATTTGTTCCTGTTCTGTATGCACCTTGTCCTTTTACTTGAATGCAATGATATATGAGCCATGTTGTTTGTAAATTTGAATTTGTTAAATAAAAAAAAAGAATGCGTTTCCGGAAGTCGTCATATTGGTCATGTAAACGTCACTTCCCCTCCTGTTCAGGCGGGCTGGTTGAAAACAGAAGCTCTTCAGTTGGTTGTCGTGTAGCAACAATAACATCTAACATCGGTTAATTTATATAGATAGCAGAGTTTAACATGATAGTTAGCTCTGTAAGACATGTTTCTCTCGGTGAACGATCGGGCGCATGTTAGTATTTGAGACAATTGAAGCTAGTTTAGCTTCTCCAGCTAACTAACTTGTTGTTTTCAGTGTTTAGTTAGCTAGCATACATACATAACAGCTAGATAACATTGATGTGGTTCATATTTACCTGATTAAAAAGCTCTACAAGCGCTTTGCAAAGCAATGGACCGACCACCAAGGTTTGTGAACCACTTTTTTAACCATAATTCATGTTTTTTTTGTGTCCTATTGAATGCTAACATGTTGTTTAATGTTACTGTTGACCTGCAGGAAGACGAAGGTTGTAAACTACTCTGAAGCAAAGGAATTGGATGATGATGGTGAGATGGTGCCTCTTAATCTATTAATGCTACTCACTTAGCTGTATTTCTGTAAGTCATTGTCCATTTTTTTAATTTATTTTTTATTTTTTAATATTTTCTTTTGCTTCTGGATTGTTCCATATCCAGTTAGAGGAGAGTTACAAGTCGTATAGACAAAACTCACAATGTTGACCAATGACCCAATCAAACACATATTAATTCACATCAGACTTAGCTGTACGAGGTGCAGTTAACGCATTGTTAGTATCTTGTGGGTTTACACCTATTGACATACTGTACTATGACATTTTTTTATGGCATAGTATGACTTTTCTGACATACTGTACTATTCATTTTTTTCTACATTCTATGACTTGTGTTTTTTTTCAATACAATATCTTATGACTTTTCTTTTCTTTTTACTTTTTTCGACATACCATACTATGACTTTGTTTGAAATACTATACTATAATTTTTATGATGTTTTTCGACATACTATTTTTGACATACTATACTATGATTTATTATGACTATTTTTGACATACTATACTGTGACTTTTTAATTACTTTTTTGACATACTGTACTATGATTGACTTTTTTCAACATACTATACTATGAATTTTATGACTTTTTTGACATACTACACTATGACTTATGACTATTTTTGCCATTTTATGATTTTTTTTCAACATACTATACTATGACTTTTTCTTGACATCCTATACTATACATTTTCTATGACTTTTTTTGACATACTATATTTTATGACTTTTTATATGACATTTTTTATGACACACTTTATACTATGACTTTTTCCACAACATTTTAATAATATACTGTACTATGACTTTTCTACAACATTTCTTTCGACATACTATTCTATGACTTTTTTTGACATACTATATTATGAATTGTCTATGACTTTTTTTGACATACTATATACTATGACTTTTTCCAAGACATTTTAATAATATACTGTACTATGACTTTTCTACAACATTTTTTATGGCATACTATACTACGACATTTTTATGACATGATATATAATGATTATCTTTTATGGTATACTATATTTTGACTTTTTATATGACATTTTTTAGGGACAGGAGAAGAATAACCCTTTTTAAATGGTGCCAATAGTTACAACTCATTTGCAGGATACTTAAGATGCCCATAGATATACAGAGAGTATAGACAGACATACAGTAACTGACTCAGCCTTCTCTCACCACACATATCTCCATGTTCTGTTGTGACAGATGAGGATTTTGCCTGCGTGAGGCCTCCACCCAGCAAAAAGGCCAGGGATGTGAAACAGGAGCACAAGAAATCATCGAGCAAGTCCTCCAGTCAGGAGTCCAACTCACAGTCCACACTGAGCCAGAAGAGCAGGTACAGTAGTAGACAAGATAATATGACATAATGTCGACCATGTACACAACAAGATTATTAAGATAGTGGAGATCTATACCGACTCAGAATGAGATAAAATGAGCATTTAGCATATGGAAAGTACAGCAAATAAGTAAGTAATGAGTGTTGGTTGATTGTCAGCCAGCTATAACACAAGTCAGTTTGTGAGTGTGTGACTGTTTTATGTTCAACAAGGCAATAGGTCAGTTGAGGGCATTTGGATGTGTGTGTGTTTGGATTAAAGCCTCAGTGTGCTCTTTCACCTCGCTTGGGTAGATAAACAGTAGTGCGTAGTTAAGATCTCATTTCAAAGAGTAACATGATATGGGGAAATCATATCTGCCAGGTGTTCATGTGTCATTCTTATATTTTTATTTATATTTTGGGATGAGTCCTTAAAAATGTAAATGATTCCATCAGTTGTTGTTGTTTTCAGGTATTTGAGGAGTAAAATAAATGTACAAAATCTTTAACATGGCCTGACATGCATGGCTTGAATCTTCTCAACATTAATCTTGTTTTTCACAGAAGACCATTAGATGTGAGGTTGCATGAAAGAGATCTGGAAGCAGCCATTACACTATCCATGCTCAATAGTGCAGATGGTATAAAGGACCAGTCTCCGACCAGTAAAGGTATGATTTAGCTTTGAAAACGTTAATACAATTGTCTGTTTCTAAAGAGTTGTCAACTTGAATTAATGTTAAATTTCTCCAGGAGATGTCAAGGTTCAAGTTCCGGTAGATGAAAACACAGATGCAACCTCTCTGCACCGGTCAAACTGCAGTGTGGATTTGACAGTTTTGGGTAAATTGCCCTTATTTTTGTCCACTGTTCATCTATTATTGCACATTTAATGTCCTCATGCTTACCAAATCTATTGAAGTTAATCTTGTTTTATGAAGATAGAAATGGTATGAACATTTTCTGTGGCTGTTATTTTCTTGTTTTTTGTAGGCCTGGATGAAATCACATCAGAAAAAGAGTCACCTGCTCTTTCCAGACAGAGAAAGGCTGGAGCTAGAGCCACTGAGGAGCAGAAGAAAAAGCTTACGGATGAAGATGAAGACTATGAACCCAAACTGACACCAGGTTGTCATCCTGTCACCCCTCCCTAAATATCTGTTTTCTGTTTAATTACTTACTTTTTTGCATCAGTAAAATAACAACAACACTTTTCCAGATTCAGAAAGTGATGATGAAGATGAAGATTTCAGTGAACCAGCTGAGAGCGAAGATGAGGAATTCACAGTGAAGAAAGTCAGCAAAACAAAAAAGAAGGAGAAAGTTACCAAGAACGAGAAGACCAAACCGTCTCCTGCTTTTAAAAAAGAAAAGGAACCATCAAAACCGTCAAAGTCTAAATCACAGGCAACAGGTACGTTCTTGAAGTTCATCAAAGAAGATTCAGCTTTTTTGGGGGGCGGCCGTGGCTCAGGGTTTAGAGTGGGTTGTCCTGTATCCACAAGGTTGGCAGTTCGATGCCTGGCTCCTCCTTTCATATGATGTATCTTCACTCTAGCTTTAAAACTGAGCCTGCTACAACCTAAAAATCGCAAGTTGTTTTAAAAAAATGATTGGCATTAAAACAAATTTGCGTTAACCCTTTATTGTCGCGTTAACTTTGACAGCCCTAATATGTATGTGACGATAGAAAGATTCAGCTTTTTGGCTGTAATTATAATTTAATTTCGTAATTGTCATGAGAACTACTTTGTCTCACAGTAGCTTCCGCACCGGTGAGAAGTCCTCCAACAGCCGAATTTGCACCCAAGAGACCTGCTTCATCATCCACAGTTTCTACATTGAAACCTGCATTATCTCCGAGCCCAGCAGGGGGCAGAATACCCAAGTGGAACCCACCAGGTGAACACCAGAAGTGACTTAAACCTTTAGAGATGCTTACAGTATATTTCAGTAAATTGAACGCTACTTAAATTTTTTTTTTCTCTCCTCAGCTCAAGTTGGTAGAAGTCCCACTTCATCCAGCTCAGCAGTGAAGTCTCCAGGTCAGGGTCTCCGGCTCGGACTGTCCCGTCGTGTTCGAGTCAAACCTCTCCACCCCAGCGTTGCGAGTCACTGACCCGTCTGGAGAAGCCCCTGTATGTATCAGTTGTGTTGTCCTTTTAGCTTTATTTTAAAAAGATGCTTGTAAATTTTAATTCCTATTTTCAGGACTATAAATGTAAAGTAACTCCCAGGATATTTTTCCCATGATGCTCTCAGCTTTGGGCACATATGCCAATTGCACCTTGAGCTATTATTTCACCATACTTCATAAACCGGTCATGGAATAGTCACAGGGTGTGCTTTGTTGACTCTGGCTGAAATGAGTTATTAATGTCAATATTTATCAGTACAGTAATTGTGTCTATAGTAGGGCTGTCAATTGATTAAAATATTTAATCACAATTGTCCATAGTTAATTACGATTAATTGCACATATTTTTATCTGTTCAAAATGTACCTTAAAGGACTGTTTGTAAGAATCAGAAATGCTTGTTAACAGCAACACCTGTGGCCGTTAAGTCAACGAAAGTCAACGTCGGGCTCGTGCTTGCTCGCTCTACATAGACATGAACGAGCATCGCTCAAAACAGTGAGGCGACACACGTCAGCTAAAACTACAATATCACTCTATATTTCAGCTGCTTGGCAGTAATGTTAGCTGACCAGACGAAGGTCTCTCCATGAATCACTGCTGATCCTAGTGTTGGCTTTTCCTGCTTCAGCCTCCCGACCTCGGACGGAGGGAGACACCGGTACCCGGTCGGAGACGATAACGTTTCTCGCTGCGGAGCCCCGTCACTTCACAAGACACGGAAAACCTCTGTTAGTCTGGAGGAGCTGCAGCAGTTATTTCTGCACAAACGTTCACTGTACATTCACTAGATATTCTCAGAGCTAAACTAACTCTTCTGCAGTGTGTAGTGTGCGCGCATGCACGTGAGAGTGGAGCGAGCTGAGTGAAGGCAAGCAGGCAGAGGAGCAGAGTACAGCAGAGACTCCGGCCCTGGAGACCAAAGCTACGGTCTCCCCCGCGTACTACGACCGCTGCCAACACTGTTTTGCAAGACGGGCTTCACTAGATATAACTTTGCGGTTTTGGTGCTTCCGTGTAGTTTGTGTT